>CM067370.1:166438769-166737500 GCA_034401795.1 Chaetoderma sp. LZ-2023a | reverse complement strand
ACATTGTGTGAGCAGCGCCTCAGAGAGATCAAAATTTTCCTTTTATCAATTAAGCAATAAGCCGTTAATGGTTCAGATTAAAAAATAACGAAATATATTGTGATTAGTGAATGTTCATTTGAAGGCCGAGATCGGAAAGACCATTCATGTAGATTTATCACTGAACATTTAAAAATAATAACTCCCTGTTGTCCTGCAAATGGATATTTCCCTAAACCACTACGTAGACGATTTTCCGGCCTGGCCATTAACCGTAGATTGCTAAATTTCTACAAACTACGTATACCGTATTTTTTCGTAGTTTCTTTATTACACTCAGGCCGTGACAACGGCATATGAGGATTATTTGTGCATTGACAATGGCGGTAGAAATACAATATTATTATTATTATTATTATTATTATTATTATTATTATTATTATTATTATTATCATACCATCTCCGCCGCGCTGCCGACGAGGGATACGACAGTGGGATCGCTTACATAATAATGATAACAACAATAATCAGTTTATTAACTATTTTGGGCCACTTGCCCCTGCAGTGTTTCAGGCAGTATTAAAGGAGAACTAACTTCATATAATAGTTGTTCAGCTGATCTAACACGTCATTTGTAAACTATGCTATAATATTAAGCTTATTATCATGCCGCTAAAGAAAGCTATTCAGGCTTGAGTAGTTTAAACGTTGGTACATTTCCAAAGCCTACGGTGGCTGTCATGCCTTACTTTTCAACCAATCAGAAGGAAAAACTAGCGTATCTGCCTTGGTCAATACGCTCAGTCATAGCGGTGTCACATATAATTTGGCAATATGATATGAAAACAATCATACAAGTAAGCTGATGACTATTCTGAGACCAATTTGACAGGAAGCCGTTACTGCCATAGGCAATGACAACTTCCAATCAAATTATCCCCAAAATATTCACCAAGATGATTTGCATAATAAAGAATGTAATGCATTGGCACTTACATGACACCATGCACTATCGCTTGAGTAAACAAAATCACGGTGCTCACTGTTCAATGTGTACACCATGTTACAAAGCAAATGAGTGTGATACATGTAAGGGAATGTAACAGGATGTGAATGATATGGAATCCATAAACTATAATCTATCGTACAATCTATCGCATTTGAGATGAGATTAGCATCGCTTTAACAATGATGACGATGGATACTCGGGTTGATAGATAACTCGGGTGTATGATTTGGTGAGAAGATGGATGAATTAGTCTAGCTGTTTAATTTTTTTGATGCTAACACGTATTTGGAGAGTTTGATAAGGAGCGGTTTATTGCATATTGCAAACAATCCTTTAGTTTTCTCGGTATTAGGGTTTTCTGTATAGAATCGTGGTATGAATTTCTGCCTTTGTCTATTGAATTTAGAGCATGAGAAAAGAAAATGCATCTCATCTTCTATGCAGTTGCATTCAGAACACAATCTTTCTGATCTGTCAATACCTAGCCATCTTTTGGATTCAATCGCTAGTTTGTGGTTAAGTGTTCGGAAATGACATAAGATAAGAGTTTCTCGGTACGGTAGGATTTTTAAATATTTCTCAAAAACTATATTCTCTTTGATCTGTTTATAGAATGTCAGACGTGGCGATTGGTTTATGGTTGCTTTCCACTCATCGGTATATTGTTGTTCGAGGACTCTTTTTGTTTTGGTGATTACTTGTGCGGTGTTTATTTCCTCCTGGTAGAACAAGTCTGCCTGACCAGTTATTTCTAGAATGAATTTGATGGTTTTAATCCATTTGATTTCAATATTTCGTTCTCTTGAGAATTCTAATGCTAAGTAGTACAGTGTTGATGACAGTTTAACATGGGGTTTAACTCTAGATACGCTAAATATTGTGAAAAAATGTGACTGAAAGATGATGGTGGCTAAGCTACCAACAACTTTCAGTCAAATTGGTTTCAAAATAGTCAACAGCTTCAGAGGTATTGCCACATTGAATTAAATTATTGTCTGATCGCTTGCAGTAGTCATAGAGTTAAAAAATATTTTGCTTAAGTGGCGTCCATTTATAGACCGAGAGCAGACAACCTCCTGAAAAATTTACTACCATAATGTCTGGCTCGGTTTATCGAGCCAGTCGTTTCAGTGGTAACCACTACCAAATAGACCTCTCCCGGCCCGAAAATGGTCATTCGTCAAGACCACTGCAGAAGCCTTCTTTGACGCGCTTGATATTCAAAGAATGTCTTTGAGAAGTTCAAGTTCACTGTATTCCTCCCAGGATAGTACAGTACACTATTTAAAAGAACACAGCCAAAAAGTAATGTATGGACTGTATCGTCGCATAGTTAATCTGGCCCTACCAAGTTTCACGTTTCAAGTTTTTTTAGGTACTCCCAGGTCACAATGTAACATATGGGATTACAAAATAATAGTTAATTATCACAGGTCTGAGTGAGATTTACCATTAAAAGATATTATTATTATTATTATTATTATTATTATTATTATTATTATTATTATTATTATTATTCATACCAAGCTTATTGTTAGCATCAGTGCTATAATATGAACATTATTGGTGTAGATATTCTTGTTATCAACATGGCTGACCGCATTATCGACAAAGACAATATGAACCCATTACACATTACACATTATTAATATAAACATTATTACACAATATTTGTATAATCAATTTTAAAGTTAACCAAATTTAACAAGCATTTTATAGATATTAATGGTGGCATTATTGATGTAAACAATCATTATTGGTAGCAACGTTATTGATTTAGCCAGTAGTAGTAGTAGTAGTGGTGGTGGTGGTGGTGGTGGTAGTAGTAGTAGTAGTAGTAGTAGTGGTGGTGGTGGTGGTGGTGGTGGTGGTGGTGGTGGTGGTAGTAGTAGTAGTAGTAGTAGTAGTGGTGGTGGTGGTGGTGGTGGTGGTGGTGGTGGTGGTGGTGGTGGTGGTGGTAGTAGTAGTAGTAGTAGTAGTAGTAGTAGTAGTAGTAGTAGTAGTAGTGATATTTGTGTTTGAAATAATTACAATATGATAATAAAATAATAATCTCCGTTATGCAAATTGTTTAAAGATTTTCCGTATAAAGGCGCACAATTTTGTTAGGACCGATAAGTTTGTATTCGAGAGCAGTTGTATATTTTTCTGTCATCGCAAATAAAGTCGCATAAGAATAGGTAATGATACTCATCTCCAATATCGTGTTTGTCGCATAGGCTACATATACTTTCTTCCCTGCCTGAGCCCCCCCCCCCAACCTTCCCTTTTTGATAGGTAGCTTATGATTACTAGTTCGAAATTTGACTAAAGTTCTTCTGTTTAATTTATTTAGCTTTCTGAGATACGGCTCTAATTTTAGTTCAGTTTTGAATATACTATATATTTTGGCTTTAGGCAAGGTGGTAATTTGCCTTGACCAAGCTTGTATGTATGTACTGGTCCTTAAGTACTTGTTTCAAATATCGTATGTTAGAATTTGTTATGGTCTGCGTTTCCCTGAGGTGAGCCATTCCCACATTTTCAAATATACATTTAACTGTGGTCACCCATTTGTATTCTGTATTGTTTTGGTGAAGTCATTGTAGATATACTCTTGTATAGTAAAGATGATAGCTTTGTTTCTTTGCCGTTCAGGAGTTTTTCCCAAAAATTAATTAATATATATATTTTATAGTATATTTTCTATTGAAGTACGATATTCTATCCCCCAAATTTCGAGTCAAATAATTTTAGTTGGCACGTTAAAGGTAATTCAATGTTTTCTATTCGCCTGTAGAGTAGAGGGCGTTAGTAGCTTGTTGACTTACGTGCTTTATCGCCTTGAGGTATATACCATTGTGGGGAAAATGTGTTCCAAAATGCAGGAATTCGCTGAGATCATTTAGGTATATACTAAATAGGACTGGAGATAGATTTTCACCTTGCGTTAACCCCAAGTTACACGTGAATGCTTCAGAGGCAATACTGTTCATAAATACGTTAGATTTTATGCCCATATACATATTACGGATGACATTTAAGATTTTCCCATTGATATTTTCTTTAATTAATTTCCCCCATAGTGCCTCCCTCCAAACTTTATCAAAAGCTTTTTCTAAATTTACAAAGACACAAAACATTTTTTTTCTTTCTTTTTTTGAAAATTTCTATTAGGACATGGATTGCAAACAGGTGATCGGTTGTTGAATATTTACGTCTAAAGCCAGCTTGAATTTCTTTTATTTGTTCATGTTGTTCTATGTAATCGTCCATTCTACTAGCTAATATACTAGTAAATAATTTGGCTAGGCAGCTGACTAAGGTTATAGGTCTAAAGTTATGTGGTTCCTCTGGACTGCCCTTTCCTTTGTAAATAGGTTTTATTAGTCCCTCTGTCCATGCACCTGGTATAATTCCTGTGTTGAAAACGCGATTAAAGAACGTATGGTATATAGGAACCATAATATTTTCAGTTGACTTGATGTATTCATTTATTATGTTATCCCCACCAGCTGCTTTATTAGTTTTAAGTGAGCGTATTCCCGTTCTAATTTCCATTTCGCTTATTTCCCTGTTGAGGGCGTCATTAATTGGTGAATCAGGAACTAGCTGATCGGGAGCGTTATCTGTGTCAGTTACATGTGCATGCTCGATTTGCATTACAGATTTATAAAATTCAAACATATCATTAATACTAACTTTACACGGATCTGGAATTGGGTCCAAGGACTTAACAATTTTCCAATAATCTCGTGGGTTGGTGCTACATAGCTGTTTTATTTTAAGTTTAAAATTTCGTTTATAATTAGCAATAGCGTTATTCATATTGGATTTATATGTTTTACTAGCATCAATCAGGGTAATAAGGTTTACCATTGTTTTACTAAGTCGATAGCTTGTTCGCAACTTGGGATAATTTTCTCTTGCTATTCGACAATTTGTATTAAACCATGGGCGATTTAAGTTATATTTATTGTTGTTAGACTGGTTTTGACGAAGCTTCATGCATCCAAATGTATTTCGAGCCGATTGTTCAAATAATGTGGCTATGCTAGCAGATGTTTCTGACACACTATATGAAGCTATAATGTTTATGTTATCGTCGGTAATATTATCTGATGAAATGCGCAAGTTAGTATAAATTTCGTTATTTATCACATGTTCTGTATATTCTGAAGCTTTGTCTGGGTTCCATCTTTTAGGTCGTGGTTGTGCAGGTGTAATATTTGTTGCGTCAGTACCTGAGTTGTATTCTTGGTTATTAGGAGACATTAACACTGTACTTTTGGGGAATGAATAAGACACCTCGATGGCAGAGTGTATGTCTGATAGTAACGGATTATAGTTCAAAACATTAAAATGTACTGCATATTTTAAAAGTTTGTAAGATGATATAATCTACTCACTAACATTTTTACATATCAGCTTCCCCACCCCTTTGTCCGCACCTATTCTGCCATTGTAGATACACAAATTATTATACATGCAAATATTTATGAGATGCCGGCCGAAAATGTTTACTTTATTTGTATCTTTAGTTACACGTGTGGGTAAGTTTTTTTACAATTAAGACATTGTCGTCTTCAATCTCTATAATCCCTAATTGTTAAAGTCTCCAATAAGTAAAAGTAAGTCCGAATTTTTCATTAACGGTGCAATTTCCTTATCAATAGAGTCAAAAGCTTCGATGAATGAGTAACTAGTGCCTTCAGGTGGTATGTGTACAACGCCTACTTTGACATCGCTCGGAGTTTTGGTCAACAGTTTAACTATTTTAATCCATAATACATATTTATTTTCTGTTTTGATTTCTGTTATAAATTTAGCCATGTTGGTTTGCAATATACTGCCAATTGAAGCTTTTCGATGCCAAAATTTTACCAATAGCAGTCTATGGTAGCGAAATATGGGGCTATGAAAACTACCAAATTCTGGAACAACTGCATTGTGACTTCTTAAAGCATATATTAAAAGTAAAAGAAGACAACCACGACAATCATGGTATATGGTCACTTAGGAAGATACCCTATTGAAATCACTATTAAAGTAAAAATATTAAGTTTTTGGGCCTCCATCATGATGGGTAGCGAAAACAAAATCTAATCTAAACTGTATAACTACATGTATAAACTCTACACGGAAGAAGGCGTTCAGTATACGTGGGTTAAAACTATTGAATGTATTTTAAATAACGCGGGATTCGGTTAGGTACGGACAGTCCAAAAGATTGCACATAAACTGAACATTATTAAACAAATGAAGCATAGATTAATAGACCAATATATCCAAAAATGGGCTGCTGATTAGACTACTACTACTACTGCTACTGCTGCTGCTGCTGCTGCTGATGTGGCTACTGCTGCTGCTGCTGCTGGTGCTGATGTGGCTACTGCTGCGGCTACTACTACTACTACTACTACTACTACTACTACTGCTGCTGCTGCTGCTGCTGCTGCTGCTGCTGCTGCTGCTGCTGATGTGGCTACTGCTGCGGCTACTACTACTACTACTACTACTACTACTACTACTACTACTACTCCTACTACTACTACTCCTACTACTACTACTACTACTACTACTACTACTACTACTACTACTACTACTGCTACTACTACTACTACTACTACTACTACTACTGCTGCTGCTGCTGCTGCTGCTGCTGCTGCTGCTGCTGCTGCTGATGTGGCTACTGCTGCGGCTACTACTACTACTACTGCTGCTGCTGCTGCTGCTGCTGATGTGGCTACTGCTGCGGCTACTACTACTACTACTACTACTACTACTACTACTACTACTACTACTACTACTACTGCTACTACTACTACTACTACTACTACTACTGGTGCTACTACTACTGCTACTGCTGCTGCTGCTACTGCTACTACTACTACTACTACTACTACTACTACTACTACTACTACTACTACCACCTACCTACCGCCACCACCAACCACCACCATCACCACCACCACCACCACCACCTACAACAACAACAACAACAACAACAACAACAACAATAATAATAATAATAATAATAATAATGATGATGATAAGCGTAATGTTGCTGGAAAGGATAATGATGATTGTGATAATGAAGACATTGATTATAATAGTAATAATAATAATAATAATAATAATAATAATAATAATAATAATAGCGATAACTACATATAACTATATATGACGCTGACCATTCACATTGTAACATTTATGTATATATGTTTCCCCATATACTTGTACTAAGTCTGGGTGTAAATAAATTGAATTGATATGGGGTTAACAGTTATTACATACAATATTTATGGCAGCGGATCTACGACAGCGCTTAAATCTGTTCTGTCAGATCAAGAGAAGCCGAGCCCAACCTCCACCAACATGTTACGCAGCGCGATGACAAACCCCCACCCTCGACAACTCCATTTAATTCAAGCATTGTTACCTCTAACATTCTGTTGAATTATTCTGAAAATAAATTTTACAGGACGCTACATAGTGCTGCCATAAGCAGAATCAGCTCGAAGTCAAACTAGTTTCAAAATATTGAACAATTTATTTGCATAGTTTATATTAAATAAATTTAGATTCTGGCAATTCAGGTTTCAAAGTTTTACATCGATTCCAACACGCGGAAAAAGTGGGCGGGGCTTAGCTAGGAATGGGCGGAGTACAGCTCTGGAAATGGATCAGACTATTTCCCTGATCCCATAAGTGGAAGAGGGTACCGTTTTGAATTTGGTGTGTGTGCGTGCGTGCGTGCGTGCGTGCGTGCGTGCCTGCGTGCGTGCGTGCGTGCGTGCAGGTGGCTAAATGGCTACTGATCAAGGCCCAAAAACGGATCTGACCGTACACTACTAGGATCCCACAGCCGTGGTCACGAACACGGAAACTACTCCAAATCTGGACAATCCCCCCCAAAAACGGAGGGTGAGGTTTTTCCAATGGAGGATTCTAGTTTGTCCATCAATCATATGACGGCATGATCAACTGCGTCACGTATCGGATGGCGTAATAATAAATTACGTCATGAATGATGTAGCTAAGTTCGTCACGGACGCTTAATTGATGGCAGACTAAGCGTTGTTGTGCCAATTGTATGTCTTTACTATTTAATAAACATGATGCTGAATATTTTGAAACTAATTTGACTGGCATCCGTTGGCACCATAGGCAGCAACAGCACCCAGTCAAATTATTTTCAAAATATTCAACAGCTTACCTGTGTAGTTTTCTGTAAATTTGATAGTGAAGGCGTTTAGGGATCGATCGATTCCAAGATGGACGAACTGTGGCGCTTAACTTAGAGCTTAGCTAAAGATGGGCCGGGCGTAGCTAAAACTGGATTCCTTTATTTTTATGATCTGTGTTTTTATTTCAATAAATGTGTGCGTCTTCATGAACAGAGGACACATCTAGCAAAGACACGCATATATCAAATTCAATGTTCAAACATCACCGATGGCAACATATAGCTTACAAAAACAGCCTATAATCTCTAAAAAAAACACCTGGAAGGAACTCGTAGGAACATTACTCACACGAGTGCTAATTGATGATATAGGACAAATTTAACCGATAGGCGGTACATTTATGATCAAAGAGAAACATAATTTTACGTGTAACATTTAATCCTTGTACTCTTAGAATAACTCAATCGATTCTGAATTGGCCTAATATCTTAATATTAGATAGATCTCATTCATCAGAGGAATTGGGTCAACGATGAATTATTTCGGATTAGAATAGAATATTAGATTAGATTTACGACGCTACAGGAAATAGGACACTGTTACAAAAGTATTATTCATGTACCTATATTCGTATACTTCAAGAGAGGTGAACGGAATAAACTAAACTAAATTAAAACAAAAACAAAAACAAAATCTCTCATACAGCTCACCTATTGCGGCATTTGGTGTGGTGGAAACGTTTGCGGGATACGATGCTAGGCGCTTTTGCCGGTTGTGGGTTGGATTCCCGGGCAATGCCAAAATACCGTAACGCGGCGATAACTTGTGTAACTAAGTTAAGCTAGTGTCAGTAGCTGATACAAAAAAACCGCAAAACAATAATAGCTCTCTGTAAATATATTGACATCAGTATGAATAAGTTTAAAAAGAAGAAAGAACAGATTATGTAATTACCGGCGCGTAAAGCTTGCCATACCTATTGCTTCCACAAATTTATGCACGTCTCAGGTAGTTGTAGTAGTAATAGTAACTATACATTATTCATACTACCCGCCGTCATCATCATCATCATCAACATCATCATCACTACTATCATCACTTTCATTTATATCATTGAAAAACATTTATTTTGTGCCACTAAGTTTGTGACAGACATGTGTAGTGTGTGTATTGTAAGATAGACCGGTAATTCGTAAAGCAAAGATTCTGGAAAATTGAGATGGTGTTTGCCACTCTCTCCACACTATCATTGAAATGGGATGCAATATTTTGTCCTAGATAATACCACGATATATGGCGCATAGTATCGCGATATATCGATATATCGTCGTATGAATATTTCAATAACACCTGATTGGTTGTTTTGTGTGAAAACCATCTTGGGTGATCTAGTTAAAAACATACTCTGGAACCGATGCAGATATCAGGCATACACCAGGTAAAGATAATTAATGACTGAGGATGATTCAAATCACTCTAAAGAATGCGGATACCTGAAAATCATGACCGTCCTCAGGGCGACCAGCTGGGCATGATTTTTTTAGCTGGGAAATAAGTTTGGACTAGCGCGAGAGCCCGTGGTTTTCGCTTTTCGGACAAAGCCTGCGAGCGCGCGATTTGTTTGATCCATCATATGACATCATAGTCAACCACGTGACGTGTACAATGAGATCACAATCAATGACGTCATTGATGAAGACGGACTATGCGTTGTTGTACGAATTGTATGTCTTTACTATTTAATAAATATCATGTTGAATATTTTGAAACTAATTTGACTGGGTGTTGTTGCTGCCATAGGCAGCAACAGCACCCAGTCAGATTAGTTACACAATATTCAACAGCTTAACTCTATAGTTTTCAAGAAATTGATAGTCGGGGTATTCGGGGATCGATCAATCCCAACACGGCGAAGTGTGGGTGGAGCTTAGCTAGTGATGGGCGGGGCATAGCTAAAACGGGAAAGTTCCATTGCAAAGACATAAATATAACTCAACAGATTTAAATATAAACACTAGACAGTGTTAATATTAAAACAATGCATGAGAATATTGTGAGGAAATTTTTTTTGATAAGTGGATTAAGAAAAATTCCAGATATTTAACCAGATGTCCGAAAGTTCGGAGGCCTGTTGAAAAATCCGCATTTTTCGGATAAATCCGGAGAGATGGTTGCCCTGCGCGGTCCTCGACCAATCAAAATTGATTTAGTATCTAATGGATTTTGACAGCAGTCAATGGCAATAGGCCTATATATGTTTTAAGGCCTGCTGAGTAGGAGCTGTATGCCTTTCAAGACGGGGTTTCCCTCCGCTGAAATCATGAATGTTTTGCGTTGGACCAAAGTTTGTGCTTTTTATAGCCAAATTTCTCCTATTTTGACGTAAATGTTCCAGTTTCTTGTCAAGATTTTCACGTTTACAACTTTGAATCAGAAATGTTTGTGTTTCCAGCCATGATTTTCATATATTCTATGTTTCCTGTAGAAATATGGATGTCGCAGGTGATCCATACAGGCCGCGATAGCCTCATGCTAAAGCCGGTGTTATGGCATTGATATCCGAGATAGGACGTTGCAAAAGTATTAATAAATACAAAGGGCCAATAAATTCCATAATAAACGATAAGTTCTGTAACGACGTAATGGAAAACAGTCTATTAGCGGACAACAATTTCTTTTCTCTCAATGTAAGATTTACCATTACTTGCAAGGGCCCCCGTGGAAAATTACGTATTAATTGTATTTACATCCAAAAGGGCTTTTAACAATCGCTTGAAAATTAACCACAATTGCTTTTAGCGAATTAATTATTTAAAACCCTTCACCAAGATTGTGTGTGTGTGTTGTAATATTTAAGGCGTTTATATGCTAGTTCCCAATGCTAGGGTCTAGACTCACGCCTGTTTCACCAAGATTCTGTTGAAAACACCTTTTATGCAAACCCTAGCCGAGCAATTTCTATTATTACTCGCTCATTGAGCTTCCTCTCCCACTCTCTCCCTCCATCCATCCGGTAATCCACTCCCTTCCTTCATCTTTCGCCATCCGTCATTCTGTCGCTCTCCATCTACTCACCTAGCCCGGTCCCCCTCTTTCACATCTCGCTCCCTTCCTCTCTCCACTTCCTCTAATCATCTCTCTCCCTCTACTCTCTCCCTCCCCCACCCCCTCTTTCTCTCTCGTGCGCTCTCTTTCTCTCTCTCTCTCTCCTTCTTTATCTACCGCCCTCCATCGACCCCCTCCCTCTTTCGCCCCTCCATCACCCTTTCTTTCCCATCTGCCCCACCTCGTCCAGTCCCACTCTTCCCTTCCTCCATCTGTGTCTCTCTCCCTCACGCCTTCGATTACACCCCTCCGCTGCCACTTTCGCCCCTCCATCACCCGTTATCCCTCCATCTGCCGCCACCTCGCCCCTGCCCTCTCTCACGCCATCACGCCCTCCTCCCACCTCTCCCTGTCACCCTATACCCCTCTTACCCTCACTCTGCCTCGCTATCTCTTGATTTTGGCAGATAAGTACCTGTGATAACATAAATATCCCGACTGCATTGACATGGCCACGTCTAATGACGTGTGTGGCATTGTTGAAACAGCGGCGTCTCCGAAAGGTGGCAATTATGCTTTAACCTAGCAGCTGACGTCACACACCTCATTATGGCGGCTGTATTCTCACATATGCGGTGTGCTTCATCGCCACCCTGACATTTATCTGAGTCATGCAGACACATTCTAATCAGTTTATATTCCCCATTTCGGGGTTTTTCGTGCCAGAAAACGATGAAAGATGACCATAGACAATTGGTGGAGAATGGGGGGTGGGGTGGTGGGGGTGGGGTGGGGTGTAGACCATGTCTCACTCCTCGTCTCCATTTCGTTCTCTTTCGTGCCAGGAAACGAGGAGAGATGACGATGGACCATGGACAATTGTCAACTGAAAAACCTTTAAATTCTACAGTAATCTCATCTAACAACTATATACCTATTTGTGGCGTAGAAGTATAAATCCAGAAAGCTATGTACAGCATACAGTTTTATATACATATATATGAATGCCCATTATTAAAATGGAGGAAAAATGCAATTATGGTGTACTTAAAAATGAAGTGAACATAACTAACAAATCTACATAACCTAGAGTAATGACTGACCGCATAAGATGTTCTTTATAGTGGCCTCCATAATTTTGTATATGCTACGAGAGGTGTTCAGTTTATTTTGTCACAAATTTCAAATAAGTATTTAATCAACAATAATTTATCACAAAATAATTTCATTGCAGAAGATGTTCAATTTGAGACCCATGAGCATGATATATCAATCTACAGCACTTAAGCCAAGAAGAAAGGTCTTTATTGATCACAGTTTGAATTAGTGCCTTCCATTCGGTTTTGAGAGCACGTTTTAGACTGTTAAGACTTGTAACTTTCCGCTTTTGTAGACGGCGCTTGACAATCCCCCAGATACTAAAGTCCATAGGGGCAGCATCTGGTGACTTCGGCATCCATTCTTCAGGGCTAATGAATTTAACATTCTTCTGCTTTAAGTATGTTAAGCTCTTTCGTGCAGTATGAGAGGAGGCACTATCTTGGTGAAAAGCCATGTCCTTCTGTTTGTTCCCTGGGAATAATTTGGGCACATCATGTTTCAAAAAGGTTCTCGAAACATGTTTGATGTAATAATCAGCATTGATTTTCACATTCCGATCAATGAATTTAAGACTGATCTTTCCGTAATGACTAACGCCTGCCCATACCATGAAACCAGGAGCGAAACTGTCACGTTTAACAAACTTCAACTTATCCATATCAATTTGTCCTTTCCTAACATAACAGACTCACCGTTTTCCGTAGCTTCCACCTAGATAAAACATAGCCTCATCTGTGGTGACAAAGTTTTTCCACTTCCCCGCACACAGCTTCAGGTACAGCCTCCAGCTCCTCTTCCTCCTCTTTTCAACCTGCTCTATGGATAGTTTATGAACCAAACATTTTTTTCTCAGGTTTGCCGTGTTAACACTGTTTATGGTGTTATTTACAGATCCCAAACTAATTCCTAATAGATTGCTCATCTCACGTTGTGTCGGTGGGTTAATTCTTGCTATCGTTTTCTCCACTTTATCTATCACTTGTTTTGATACTACAGTTCGTCGTCTTCTGATTTTCAACGTGGCAGACTTTCCATGTATTAGATTCGTCAATTGTCGTTCTTTCCAATGTTATTCTTTACGCGATAAATGGTGAGACACTGACACTGATATTTTCTTTCAAAAGTTCATTTCTGATCAGTGACGGCGTCATTCCCCTCCTCAAAAGATGGAGAATTATACCCTCCGCTCTCTTGCTTATTTTATGTCTTGGCATGTTGAATACTTTTAACAAACTAAACTAGCGTGTCGGTAAGCTCGTGGGTTTTGTAAAAAGGTATTGTGAGGGAGACAATTGGCCAAAAGTGTACAGCAAGAAATCGTGCAGTCTTGTGACAAAATAAACTGAACACCTCTCGTATATGCAAATCAGTCGAGTAATTAGGTCGGCGGAGGTCAAAAGGGCACATGTTTTGCCGCTGCTTAAGATCGGATAAATGTGCCATGTTGTGACTGAAAATGTGACAATAAATGAACACCTGATGTTAACATCCTGAAGCGTGAATGGTAGACGGCATGTGATGAATCTAAAGGACCAATGTTCACTTCTCTCTCGAAATGCTGTTACAATAAAAACCTGACCGAATGAACGTTTTTTTAAATAGCTAAAAATACAATTGTGGTGTACTGAAAAATAAAACGAACTTAGCATCACATCCCCGTACATTAGAGAAATGAATGGACACTCCAAAATGGTCCCTATCGTAGGCTCTACAATTTCATATACGTCATGTTTAGATTGGTTTAGTAATTATGTCAGCAGAGCTAAAAAAATGCCCACCAATTTTGGCCGCTGCTTCCAATTTGCCAGATGTGTATTTTGATAGACGAAATGCTAGATCAGCAAAGGTCAAACGATCGCCAATTTTAACCGCTTCTTAAAATCCTGCATCTGCGCATTTTGATGGGCACAATCCTACTGAAGGAATGTGATGGTGTTAATCGTGCTGCAGCAATGATAGCTGTCGACTTTTTATTACAAATGGAGGTAAGAGCGTCCGAGTGTAGGGGTACATGCCATCCATGTTGATAAATGAAATCTGCATCTCCTGACCTCAAATAAAATATTGTCGTCTCTTTTCAAGCTTACTGTAATTCGTGGTATCAAGAAAGCTTACCAATTATGTATATAGGTGGCAATCGATGTATTTATGCTAAACTATCTGCTATTAAGCATTTAACCGGCCAGGAATGTTTAGTTGGGAAGTGGGTGTGGGCTCATCATTAATCATGTTTTAGTATGTTAGGTTTCTTAATATGAACGTCGTGCAGAATGCTTATAACAAGTAAATTCTGATGGTTTCATTTGTTATCATCATCATCACTGTCAACTGTATGCACCCGACATATAAGGTGAATGGGTTTGCACACCACATTTCACTCTCATCTGCGGGCGGGGGCAGCGCTTTACAGATGCATGCGCTGATGCATGCCTGGCCATGGTGTGAGCATGTGCATTTAGTCGAACAGTAAGCATTGCAGTTTCACACTAAATTACTCAAGAGTCCTTGAGCGAACACTGGCTGGCTCATTAATTCTGTATATAGTCTATTGTCTGCACCAATTTTATACCCATACTTTTTAGGCTTGAGTATGGGTGCATCGCATAACAAGCCTGTCTCCATGCCATAAGCTTATAACAACTGCGTAATATGTGGAGCACGAAACCACCATCGCTTGTTGACAATTTCTTTCCTATGATATTATGTTTGGCCTTCTCACTACCCAGGTCATTCAACCGTTGGACATCTTTTCCATACATGCTGGCTATTAAGCGTGTACATGCTACTCTTTCTGGCTCCGATGCATAACATGATGTTCAAAGACTACCTATATCTTGAAACTTCGTGGGTGCCCTATCATCTGGTTAAATGGTGTTCTCTTCCCACGACCATAGAATGCACTGACCGCATTGCATCATGTGCTGCAATTGACGCCAAGCATAATGTGTACTTGTTCATTTGTCAGTTTCTCATACAAGGAATGAACCGGAGTGTGTCGCCTAAGGGAAATGTCTTTGTTCTCGTGATCAGTCTGAAAAATATGTCCTTGGCGCGAATGGATTGTCGATGATCTATCAACATGACTAGAACGTCCGGGCTAGCATCAATTATTGCCCTTGCCCCTTGAACAACAGCATAGGCCGCGTGAAGGATTATGTGAGTATCCGCCTCATCGTGATTCGAGTGATGTGCTGTGACATTATTCCCTACAGTGGATTTCGTTATGACAACAGCAACCTCCCCAAGCCACCACTAACTACGATTGATTGATTGTCATACACTGCTTGAGACACATTCTGCTTTAAGAATTCTATTGAGAATTTTGCCAGTGTTGATGTGTTCTCATTCTGCTAAGAAATAACTTCCAGTTTCTGGGAGCAATAGCACCTGGAACTACATGGACACCATTTTCCTTGTTTTCCTCCACCCCTCTTCTGTCTAGAGTGGGCTTTAATGCTATTCTCTAGGTAGCGGTCAAACACAACATGAATTTGAGTCGCGTGCCTACCTATACAGAGGGCATATTCCATGAATGCCATATGCATCTCTTTAAAACAAATGCTCTCTGAATTTTGGATTAGCAACATCTGAAAAGCCACATGGCCATTTATGATACACGCGTCTGCATTTGATACAATGGTACACATTTCTTCAGGGAGTAATTCTTGCAGCTTATGCATAAATTCTGCTTTTGTTCCAAATTACATTAGCCTATCTTCGGTGAACATGCTTAGTGACAGGTGAATTTTCGCAAGCCATCACCCTCTCCAGTGACACTTGCTTCTGTGCGTTTATTGCCAATTGTCTAAGATACATAACTACAGCGTTCATCTTAACACTGCGTTGCTAGTCTTAATTGTCTTTGTCATTTTACTCGTCGTTTTTACACCGGGACGTAACATTGTGTCATAAATACTCTTAAGTGGTGCTGACTGATCTTCAGGAAGACCACCCGCTCATTGACGAATTTGTCAGCCAAAGCATCACCTTTTTCAAATCACCAACAAGGCTTGCCTGAACATCTGCAGTTGTCACAACCCAGGTTGCAAAATTTACAAGTTGTGATGGTGGATCGTGATGGCAGAATGGGTCCAAATATGTTTCTCCAAACATTTGTGTCATCTTCTGTACATTGTTACCCCAACGCTTTATCTCTGCATTGGAAATAGTGTGTGGAAGATCACAATCAGGAAAGAATGTTTGGACTCTGCCGAAATGTGTCTGAACATGTTCTGAATATTGAGATGTTATTGGCCGAACTAAAAACCAGCGGACAAGAGCAGAACATTTCAACGGCAAGCCAATGATTTCACCTGTTCCCTTCTTGGACTTGTTCTATGTAGTTTCCAGGGCGTATTCCGGCCAGCTCATGTTAAATCTACCATGGGATGGCTTAGTGACAAATTGATTTTCATTTTCAAAGTGATCAACAATCTCAGTTGGGAGTCTTTTCATCCTGCGCAGTAAAGGCGGCTTGTACTTAACATAAATGCTTCCGTTTGAAGCGAACAGCAATGGAATAAACTCCGCTTTTAGTGAGTGACAAACCTGCCAATTTCCATTTCGCGAAGACGCCAAGAACATTTTGAACGGTATTGAAACTTTCTGAAGATAATCATCCCAGAGTTTGAATGTTTGAGAGCTTTGTCTATCTTCATCAAAGAATCTCTTGATCAAGGGCAGCAACATCATTTCAATCTTACTTCTCAGGTCATTCCCAATAGCTGTCGGCAGTAGATTTTCAGGATTTACAAACCAAATCTGTAAATGGCTTAGACCTTCAAGAACATCTGCCCGAAAACCATGGCCTGATGTTGTACACCAGATGATGAAGTTCCAGAGGAACAGGCAATGTAGAACTTCATCAACAAGTTTCAAAGCATAGAGTCCACGTGCAAAGTCTTTCCCAGCCTACCCCCCCCCCCCACCCACCCCGCACACGCCCCACTATACGAAAAAAACCTAAATACGGCGATTGGTTTCAAGTTGATTTGGTTATTGTTATGATATTATAAACCTCGGCATTTATTAAACATGCATAAATATGCGCACCTTATGAGAAAGACAATGTCGGAGCTTATTCCTTCATAATCTAATATACGCCCCACCCTTTGAGAAACTAGGTCATAACTTGATTTGTAATTATTTTCAAGCTTGTCATCCGTTATTTCCTTATTCTACACATTGTAGCGGTCAATTTGATATATGGTAGTATTTATTAATATTTTGGTATGGGTAGTTCGCTAACTAAGCGACTTTTAGGCCTTTACTGCAGCACTTGATAGTTGATAAGTGAATGATAGGAACCGGCGGACAAATCTAAAGGGCCAACGTTCATTTATTTCGTGAAATCGTATTACTATGGCAACTGACAGAATGCCCAGGTTTTAAACCCTATTGTGTTAACTTAACCTTTTAATGGTCAAACTGACCAAAACAACTCTGCATACTCTTGAGGCATGGCTATTAGCAGGTAAAGCGAAGAGTATTTTTGAAAATTAACCACTGGAATGACTGGCTCGGTAATCGAGCCACTTCTCTTGACCTGCAAATGGATACCGGGTAAGCCAAAGCTTGAATCTTCGTTACGATGACCACTTTACCGGTCAAAGCTGTCAAAGATTTCAAAGGTAAATTTACACAAAAAAATAGTCTTCTAATATTAAAATTTCTTTAAAAGTGTTGACCATTAAAATGCTTAATTGATATAAGTAGTGTTTTTAGCGCTTTGAGGCGCTGTTGACAAAAGAGGAGTTAGATAGTGGGAAATGACATGTATGGTGTAATTAAATAAACATAACATTCCATCGAGATACGGTAGTGATAAATGATCATTTAAATTCTTTGCATGTGTCCCCTTTACATAGCCAACAATACATCTGCTAATTGTATTTAAACATATCATCTCTCAATCAGTCAGAGATCAGCTTCATGTTGAGATCACGGTCATCATTGACCAACTCATATGATGCTTTTATTAGCTCCCCTTGGTAACTGTCTGTAATGTATTCCAGGGGTCTGTTCATCGTCTATCTCTCAATTTCCTCTCTTATAACCATTTAATGGACAATTTTGTTCAGGAAAATTTAAATATTTGCTTATTTGAATTCCCCCAATGGACCTTACCGGTGTTAACTATGCCCCGCCCATGGATGGTGCCTCGCTCATGTTGGGATCGATCGATCTATGAACACCCTGACTATCAATTTCCAAAAATCTACACAGGCAAGCTGTTGAATATTTTGAAACTAATTTAACAGCGCCCAGCCAAATTAGTTTCAAAATATTCAACAGCATGTTTATAAATAGCAAAGAATTACAAAGATATACAATTCATACAACGTGTCGGACTGTTTGAGATTTTATGACGGTCTATATGGACCCCTTTGTGACGTAATGATTGTGACGTCATCCTAACACACTGAGCTGCTTATGACGTCATACGAGGTCAGATGATGGGCGGATACTCTGGAAATGTGAATTAGTCACTGACACTATCAGATGCTGATTGACTACATTCATCGCTAGTATCTGCATCAGTTGAAATGTCCTCATGTTCAAGGTTAGATTCCCAGAATATCCTCTAGCATACTAGGAAATGGACCTTTCCTGTTTAGCAATGCCCCGCTCATCTCTATCTAAGCTCCACCTATTTTTCGCCCGTGTTGGGATCGATCAATCTATGAACTCTCTGACTATATATTTCCAGCAAATGTTACAGGTAAGCTACAGAATACGTTGGAACTAATTTGACTGGGCGATGTTGCTGCCTATGGCAGCAACAGCGTCCAGTCAAATTAGTTTCAAAATATTCAACAACATGTTTATTAAATTCGTAAATTTCCCAAAAAAATGCTCTTCTCTTAGCCTGCAAATGGACATTCCCAAGATCACTGCAGAGGTCATTTTGACCAACTTTACCATTAATTAATGGGTTTAGCGCACGCACGCACGCACGCACGCACGCACGCACGCACGCACGCACGCACGCACGCACGCACGCACGCACGCACGCACGCACGCACGCACGCACGCACGCACGCACGCACGCACGCACGCACGCACGCACGCACGCACGCACGCACGCACGCACGCACGCACGCACGCACGCACGCACGCACGCACGCACGCACGCACGCACGCACGCATTATTATTATTATTACAATTAATTAGCAGAGTTCAAAGTAAGAGAAAGATACAGCCTGGCTGATTGGGTGTGTGGGGAGGTTGGGGTGTGCAATGTTAGGTCCTTATAACTCATAGACGACTGCATTAGTTTTTCAAAACCACGTTGCCACCATCGTAAACAATATATGTTATTATATAAAATAGGTGAATCCAATTATGCTAGGAAGACCGAATTCAGCACGATTTCTAACAATTCCCCATATATAATACACAATTTACAGGAGATGTGTGGCACGTGTTGCTCCGGGATGGTATAATTATATAATGGCATGCATATAAATGTCCGTGAATAATGATTGTGACACGTTTATATAAACAGTAGGTAATATCGCCTTGTCGAGGTAATTGCATAACTGCTGAATTTTAAAAATGGTTATTGGTCTTTTTGCTGTTGCTGTTGCTCCCACTGGACCAATGTTCCCAAATGTGGCGCGTAAATCATGTCCATAACACATATACGTTTCTACGTTTTTGGACGTCCCAGCTCCCTAGCCACGTTAATCTACATTGAAAATTAGAACCATTTGAATTCACAACGTTGTTAATGTCTTCTAGAATACACGCTACTTTCTCGGTAGAATAAAATAATTGGCGACGCTGGGATGCTATTTTCTCTTTATTAAAGAAATTTCAGCAGATTCCGATGAATAATGAGTATGC
Organism: Chaetoderma sp. LZ-2023a; assembly: GCA_034401795.1. Lineage (NCBI taxonomy): Eukaryota > Metazoa > Mollusca > Caudofoveata > Chaetodermatida > Chaetodermatidae > Chaetoderma > Chaetoderma sp. LZ-2023a. The sequence goes on along the minus strand of CM067370.1, from coordinate 166,717,348 downwards.
TCAAATGAGGTGGCGCCTTTTTAGACCTCGCTCCCCCTGACCTGAAAACCTGGCTACGCCACTGAGCAGCATCATTATTTTCCCCGGATTATTTTACGTCCAGATTTTGCCCATGATACACCACTATCCTTCCTGAACATTGCATATTTTGAGTTGTTGAGGTACCACGTTGTGTCCAGTTTACAGACGCGATATCACCGCATGTTCATGTAAACGTGTGCGATTACGTGATTAAATCGAAAATCGCGATTATTTCTTAAATCGTGAATTTATATGATTAAAAATTATATAATCGAATAATCGTGAATAATTTCTACTGTATAACCTATTTCAAATCCTACCTTTTAATTACTTTTAAATGATATTTTGTTCAGTAAGTGTATGCCCATTTTCAGGCTAAGGGAAAACTATTTTTGAAAATGTATCACTGGAATGACTGGCTCGACAAGCGAGCCAGACATTCCAGTGATACATTTTCAAAAACAATCTTCTCTTTGCCTGCAAATCGACTTTTCTAAACGCCAATGCAGCTTTCGTCAGCGCTATGCTTTAGGTCTTATGTCTGGCTAATTTGTAGTTAAGCTGTTAATCGAGTAATCACTATTATTCTTAACTAATCGATCGTGATCACTTTAAGCAATACTAGAACAAACCTATGACCAGCCTATGACAAACCTATGACCAGCCATACACAATAGTTCGCAGCTGTACAGAGGCTGGTCTGGGTCTGTGCAAGTAAGAGCCCTGAGTTTTCTGTGTCTTTTTGGCCTAAAGAAAATTTTGAAATTTTGGGACCCGTCATATTGACGGGTACCCATCGTGTCATAATCCTTTCTAGGGCAGAGAGATAGGGAATACGGCCTTTGAGGCGTGATGGTGGCTTACCTCTCTACGTGTATGGCGCCATTTTCTGCTCTGGTCCCCCACTGTCCCTGAAAAATGTGTGTCTTATTATACCCAGGAATACCACAGCGGTTGGGAATCAATGCTTCACAAGTATGACAATGTTGATGCGTAGAAGCAATGATTCTATTTAGGCCTATATTATTAACAGCGATTTACCATTGATTTAGAATAAGTACTTCTAACGAGCAATACTAAATACTATCCTAAGAACAAAACAGATCCGCGTGTCGTCCTTTTTACAGATGTATTCCGCTCGCTATTATGCATACTTTGAAGTGTAGGCCTATACTGAATATCGAGAGTGCAATGTGTAATGAAGGTCTGAAAGAAACGCGGTCAATACATATAATTTCACTATCATGGGTGTTATAAATTCTCAGTACTCAGTACAGTACTGGCCCATTGAACACGTTGCAGTGTATGGGAAACTTGTTTCGATTACGCCGTGATGGGATTGACCGATCCCCGAATGCCCTAACTATCAATTTCCTGAAAACTCTACGGGTAAGTTGTTGAATATTTTGGAACTAATTTGACTGGGTGCCTATGGCAGCAACATCGCCCAGTCAAATTAGTTTCAAAATATTCAACAGAATAATTATCAAATAGTAAAGACATACAATTCGTACAACAACTCATAGTCCGTCTTCAAATATGCGTTCGTGACGTACTTATCTACATCATTCATTACGTCACAATCATGTCATTCATCATGATGTCGTTATGCGCGCCATATTATGTCGTCATATAATGGATGGATAAAGTGGTAAGGTCCATTTGTGACTTACACACCATCAACAAATTCCCATCCATATCGATCTGACTGTGTATTTTTTATCTACGTAATTCATGACGTCATTCCTTGCTCTGTCATTCTATACGTCAAGTAGTTTATTATGATGTAATATGATGGGTGGATAAAGTGGAGACTTCTATTGTTGTTTACTTACTGGTATTGCGTTAAAAAAAATAGACATCTTCACATTTACAACACGCGTTCAGCGAGTTCTTTGCCCCACCACTACGTTCTTTCGCATTGACTAAATCATGGGAGAAGCTATTAGGTAGAAATGGGTGGGGCATAGGTAGACCTGGATCGCTCTATTAATAAAAAAAATGGATTACAAGGATATCTTTGAAATGGATTTCAGGATCAAGAAATACTAACTCAGGTGCGGGAACGAAGCAGAAAAATATAGTTTATATGCTACTAACCTTCCATTCAAACACTTAGCTTAGCCGAATATTCAATGTCGGGAAGAGGCATAATGGACCTTTCCGTTATCCATATTTTGAAACTAATTTGACTGGCAGCAACAGCACCAAATCAAACTAAATTAGTTTCAAAATATTCAGCGGCTTACCTGTATAGTTTATGGTAATTGAAATTCAGGGAGTGCGGGAATCGATCGATTCCAACACGGGCGAAGCGCTGGTGGAACTAGGGATGGGCTAGGCATAGCTAAAACTGGATCCCCGCATTGATAATGAGTATCTCTAATTTAGCTTCACAAATTAAAAACTAAAAAATGGTCGCTAATGTGTGTACGTATGGGCGACTGTCTTGATCTGTATAGAAGTATTTGGGCTGCGTAGTTAGACGCAAGGGGTAATGCGAGTATGGAGTGCTGGTTGGTGTTGTTGTTGGAACAGTAGTTGCTGTTGTTGTTGGTGTTGTTGATGTTGTTGTTGTTGTTCTTATTCTTAAGACATTTTAACAACTTTTGTTCTCCTAGAGGAGTCTTCTCCAAGTTTAGGCGAAAGCTTGCCCATGGGACCCGGAAGACATGTGCCAAATTTGGGATCCACAGTTAACACGCAACAGAAACAGCTTTCAGCAACATAGTTTTCAGAACGGATATTTTTGCCAAATTTTGTAATAACTCCGGTTCGATTGGTGCTATCCATCGCAAACTTGGAAAGAAGGTAGTCCCTGTAGTCCCGAATACGTAGATCGATTTCTGCATCAAAAGCTAAAAGGCAACAGCAACAGCTTTCAGCAAAATTGTTTTCAAAGTTGATATTTTGAGGTATTTTTTTAATAACTCTGGCTCTACTGGCGGAATCATTTCCAAACTCGAATTGGGCAACATGGCAGCAACAGCACCAAGTCAAATTAGTCCCGAAATATTCAACAGCATGTTTATTAAATATAAAGACATACGATTCGTACAACAACACTTAGTCCGTCATCAATTAAGCGTTCCTAACGAACTTCGCTACGGCATTCATAGCATAATTGATCACGACGTCGGTCTACGCATCGCGTAGTTGATCATGACTTAATATGAGTGATGGATAAACTGGAATCCGCCACTGACATAAGTACGACTTTGAGAGCTTCGAAGCGGTGTTGACGCGAGAGCGGCGATCAGCTCACCATGGATACACTTCCTTACAAGTTTGTTGACGATCGCTCCAGTGAAACATAACCCTTTAACACTTTAATGTTTTCTAGAAACTCATAGAAAATGTCGATTTACAAAGCAAGAGATTATTTTTGAAAATTTACCACTGGAATGACTGGCTCGGTTATCAGCCCAGTCATTCCATTGGTAAATTAAAAAAAATACTCTTCTCTTGCTCTGAAAATCGGCATTTCTCAAGATCACTGCAGGAGCCGTTTTTGACTGACCTCTGTGTTAAAGGGTTAAATTAGCACTGCATACGCAGCACGCACATGGGCACACGCACGCACTTACAGACTTCGGCGCGGGACTAAATATTTTGTAGGACTATAATTATATTGATTTGTTGTTTTCTTGCTCTTGCTTTCCCAGAATGCCCGGCCATCAGTTGTGCTTAATAACTGTGCTTCTTATTCTACACATGTTCACGTCCGGCTGTTCTGGATTCATAATCCATCGGAGACAATACCGGTAAGTAGGCCTAATCACAGTCCTTAGAATTTCCACCCCAAATATTAACCCTTATGCCACACACCCACCATAGCGCCCAGTCAAATTAGTTTTAAAATATTAAACAGCATGTTTATTAAATAGCAAAGAAATGCAATTCGCACAACGTGTCGGACGATTAAGCATTTAAGACCGACTAAATCGAGTCAATCATGCTGCAATTGATTATGACGTCATCCTACGCGCCATGTAGTTGGTTATGACGTCATATGATGGATATACTGGAAATGTCCATTGACCGAATCAGTAGTCTCTTAACGCTTTAACACTCAAGTCAGGCAAAAACGGCTTCTGCGGTTGTTTTGAGAAATGTCGATTTGCGGACCAAGAGAAGACTAGTTTTTTAATTTTACCACTGGAATGACTGACTCGATAACCGAGCCAGTTATTCCAGTGGTAAATTTTCAAAGATAGTCTTCTCTTTGGTCTCCAAATCGACATTTTCTATGAGAAAATTTCCATTTTCCTGAAAAAATGTGCAGGTTAAAGGGTTACGTAGTTGTGCCTATGACCTTCACGCAAGCGACGCTGTCTATCCCGCTTAGCATATCGTACGTGGCACGTTTCGAATTCTCAAACAAATTCCTGAGTGTTTTGTTCTTAACAGTGGCGAGAAAATAGAAAGTTATGACTGGTAACATATGTACAGAGAGAAAAGCTTCTTGCACATGATAGGTGGCGTAGAAGTGAATGATGAAGATCAGCCTACAGTGCGTAAACTGATTTCACAAATGTCTGATATTTTTTCAAAACTCGCAATTATTAACTGTCTGACTGCTGTATGTCACCGGACAATAATGTCAATGATCGATCTCTAGCTAAGCTCCACCCAGGCTTTGTCCGTGTTGGGATCGATCGATCCCTGTTCTCTCTGAATCTCAATTTCCAGACAACTATGCAGGTATGTTGTGAAGTATTTTGAAACTAATTTGACTGGGTGCTGTTTTGTGACTATGACAGCAAACAGCTGCCCATGTCAGCAAGAGCGACTGGTCAAATTAGCTTTAAAATATTCAACAGACTGTTCATTAAATAGTAAAGACATACTATTCGTACAACATGACGGACTATTACGCGTTTGTGACGGTCTATATCGCGTCATTCATGACGCAAATGATAATGACGCCAGCCTACATCTGACGTAGTTGATTATGACGTCATATGATTGAGTGAGGAACTGGATTCCTCCATTGATTATGACGTCATATATTTGAGTGACAGGTCGGATATATCAACTATGTGGAATTTGAATTCTTCACATCAATAAGGTTCTTCTAGCTCGGCTCATGCACATTACTATAAGCTTTGGTGGAATGGTCATCATGGTCGTAAAGGGACTGACATTTAGTAAGTGACGTGTAGACAACTAATTTTATAAATACTCGTTGAGGTGGCTGATACAAATGTGCACGACTGTACATAGCTATTTGATACAATGCGCACAAGCAATGGAAATAAAGTGCATTTTCCGCTGGTGACACGATCCTCAAATCCCATTTGGTTGATGTAAATGTGTGCTGACGACGTGCGTTCAAAGGAATCAGTTCCGCTTCAACCCTGACGAGTAGTTACGTATTCCAAAGCTCTTCTGCGTTATGTCGCCTGTCGCGTTTAATTTACCACCAGAAACAAATGGTTCAATTCAATGCAACAGTCCAAATGGATTAAACATATGAAGTACAATTCCCAGCAGGCATGTGTCGTTGTTTCAACGTTGAATCCCCGTTGAAATCACGTCAACGTCATGTGCCTGCTGGGAACCTTTGCACATAATGAACCTTTCCAGTTTATCCCTCCATCGTATGACATCATAAGCAACTACGTGACGTTTGGATGACGTCATAATCGAGGACGTCATGAATGACGAAGATAAGTACGTCATAAACGCATAATTGAAGACGGGCTAAACGTTGCTGTACGAATTGTATGTCGTTACCATTTAATAAAGATTCTGTTGAATATTTTGGAACTAATCTGACTGGGCGCTCGGTCAAATTAGTTTCAAAATATTCAACAGCTTACCTCTATAGTATTCTGGAAATTAATAGTCAGGTCGTTCTGGGATCGATCGATCCCAACGGAGCTTAACTAAGGATGGGCGGGGCATAGCTAAAGCTGAAAATTTTCAACTGCCTCGCCTGGAGTGGTAACTTACTACACCAAATCCACTTAACACATATGCATACAGTAGCGTGGCTGAACATTTTCCTTGGTTATACTGATATGTACCACTCAGTAACTCGCTTGGCGAGGTAATGTAGTGATCCATTTCTAGCTAAGTCCCGCCCATTTCTAGCTAAGTCCCTCCCATTTCTAGCTAAGTCTCGCCCATTTCTAGCTAAGTCCCTCCCATTTCTAGCTAAGTCTCACCCATTTCTAGCTAGGTCCCGCTCATTTCTAGCTAAGTCCTGCCCATTTCCAGCTAAGTCCCGTCCATTTCTAGCTAAGTCCCGCCCATTTCTAGCTAAGTCCCGCCCATTTCTAGCTAATCACCGCCCACTTTTTTTACGTTTTGGAATCGATTTGAAGCTTTGAAATTTGGATTCCGTGAATCTCAATTTCAAGGTACCGATATATAGTAAGCTGTTGTATGTGTTGAAAGTAATTTGACTGTGGGGGCTGTCGCTACCGTTTTCAACAACAACTCCCAGTAAAATTAGTTCCAAATATTAAACAGACTGTTTTTTAAATTGTAAATTCATTATAGACACACAGTTCGTACACTTAGGCACTGGCTCGTCGATTTTCCTGACGGAGCTATGCGTCATTCCTCATTCTGATTGTGTCGTCAGCTGGCATGTGACGTATTTGATTATGACATCAGATGCCTTTGTGATAGGTCGGATCCATCCAGTGACACACGATGCTCTCAAGGCCAATAAAAGAATCAAATCTGTCAGTCAAGTATAAGACGTCATAATCCAGTACGCCATCGGTAGGCTGACGTCACAATCTAATGCGTCATCAATGACATATCTTAGTCCGTCATAAACGCTTAAAGGTGCATATTCACAGCAGAATGATTCAAAATAAAATTGTTAAAATTATATACTTTTAGAGGCTTAAATTGTGTGCCTAGATGTAATGAAACGAAATAAATAATAACATGATGATTTCATTACGTATAAATTATTGCAATTTGTAATGCGTGCGCGGAACGTAGCTAGGGAATGAAAGGGCATAGCTAAACCTGGATTCATCAATTCGACCATCCATTTTGGCATCATGCGAAAATCGCATTATTTAACCACCCTCTGTATTTCAGAATTTCATTTTAAGATTGAGATTGTATTACTTACCTATGTATTAGTAAGTGAGTCTGCCCTATCGATTTGAGCTAATGCATGCGATTTGACATGGATATACTATACTCCCGACCAGCAAACAGACAAGCAAGCGGGTATAGGCATGCAGTGAGTCCTATCTGACTTGTTCATCAAAGATAGACTTGCACGATTACGTGATTAAATCGAAAATCGCGATTATGTTTTAAATCGTGAATTTATATGATTAAATATTAAATAATCGAATAATCGTCAAGATTTTCCATTGCATAAAATATTTCAAAACCTAACTTTCAACTACATTTTTAATGCGATCGGCCTGAAAAATGGCATTTTGCTTAGTGAATGTATGCCCATTTGCAGGGCAAGAGAAGACTATTTTTGAAAATGTATTACTGGAATACCTGGCTCGAGAATCGAGCCAGGCATTCCAGTGATACATTTGCAAAAATAGTCTTCTCTTGCCCTGCAAATGGACTTTTCTAAACACCATTGCAGTTTTAGGCATTGATATTCTTTTGTTGTTATGTCTTGGTAATTTGAATCCAAGCTGATTAATCGAGTAATCGCGATTATTTTTTAATAATCGATCGCGATCACTCAACGCAATAATCGCACAAGCCTAATCAAAGATTCCACAAACAAAATGGCAAACACGCTGACTTACTTTAGCTGTACTAATGGACTCCCCTAAAACGAGCTTTATGCCTAATGAGCCTTAATTATTACCTACCGAAATCTTGTTTCTCAAATTTGCACCCGATCACACTAAACGTTCCTGGAGAGAAGTTTGGGGTTTCTTTTGCGAAAACTAGCTCATCCAAGATGGCCACCAAACAAATTGACCTTTCCAGTTTTAGCTATGCCCCGCCCATCTCTAGCTAATCTCCACCCACACCTCGCTCGTGTTTGGATCGATTGATCCCTGACTATCAATTTCCAGAAAACTATACGGGTAAGCTGGTGAATATTTAGAAAATAAATTGACTGGGTGATGTCGCTGCCCATGACAGCAATAGTCAGCAACAGTGCCCAGTCAAATTAGTTTCAAAATATTCAACAGAATGTTTATTAAATGGTAAAGACATATAATTCGTACAACGTGTCGGACTATTAAGCGTTAAAGACTGACTAAATCGAATCATTCATGACGTACTGATTATGACGTCATCCTACACGTCACTTAGTTGATTATGTCGTAATGTGACGTCAGATAATGGATGGATTAACTTAGAATCGGTCATTGACCAATCACGTTGTTTTGAAGAATGCTTTCACCTTTGGCCTAGATGAATTTTCCTGAGTTTCAAATCAAGCGACTTCAGAGAAGATGTTTAAGTATATGTCTAAACATAGTGCAAAATCCAATAAGGTCGCCACCTAAATCGCACAATCAACTGCATTTAATCCGACACCTATATTAATGTTAAACAATCTTGCATGTATTGAGTCTGGCTGAAAATTGAAACGCGGATGGATGGCGGAGTGGATGCTATTTTGATGTATAACACGTTGGCTGGTGGATGAATGGAGGCAGATTTAGACAACAATAGGCTAGCAACGTTATGAGCACTGCGAATTGATTGCATTGATGCAGACAACTGTCTATACTGTTTTTTGTTCAACGGTTCTATATAAGTATAATGCGTGCATGCCGTTATTATATCAATGGCCTTGATTCGTTCGTGCAAGGGTATAGGTATAATAGCTTCAAATAGTTCTTTGTAAAAATCGATTATTCCCTCTCCGGAAGGTTTGAGTGAATAATTCCGCGATAGTGCATGTAACTGAGCCTGCACTGGACCAATAGCAGTCAGTATTGACCTAGTATTTGTCCAAAGCCGGCCCAGTAACCCGCGTTATCATGATTATGTATAAAAAATTGTTGCTTTCGAGCTCGAGGCTATTTTTACAGCGTTCGACGTATCGCTCCACCCAACTCCATCTCACCAGGCGAATAATATGAAGCAACTTATCAACAGGAAATTACTTAACTATATTTATTCATTCGTCAAATCGTTTGTCTGTGCAGTTCAATCGATCTATTGGTTAGTCAGTCAGGCTATCTAACCATTCATCCAGCCAACCAACCAACCAACCAACGAACCATACAATCAGCCAGCCAGCCAACCAGCCAGCCACCCAACCACCAACCCACTCACACACAAGCGAAACGTAACAACTTCGTCGGGCCTTGTTCGGACTATCCAACCAGCATCCATCCACCCGACTGTCCATCCGTGCGTTAGCTCGTTCGTCCGTCCATCCGCGCCTCCATCCATCCACTCACACATTCATTCATTCATTCCATTCATTCATTCATTCGGATATCATTACACAATGGTTGCGATGTACAAGATGGGTTTAAAATTTGGATAATTGTCACCAGACAATAATTTCAATGGGCAATAACTCTGAACCTGCTGAATATTTTGAAAACTATTTGACTGAAAGTTGTTGGTGCCTTAGGCACCAACAACTTTCAGTCAAATAGTTTTCAAAATATTTAGCCGGTCTAGCGGTACAACTCTTGGAATATGTCGTCTGCAAAAACTCAGAAGTACTGGTCAAGTGTTCCATCCCTTAAGGTAGGTTTTGAAGCTCTCAGCCGTTGCGACTGCCACTGCATTACTGGGGAGGCGGTTTCGGATTCAGGTTGTTGTTGGGAAGAAGAAGTGGAGCTTTGTGTCTTTTCTGGAATATGGTCGCATTAGCCTCTGATGTATTCTGCTTTGACGATGGGAGTGGTTGATCAGGTTCACTCTAGGGTGGACCGCAACAAGACTGTTTTGCATTTTGTACGCCATGAGAGCCTTAACTTCGTCTGTGCGCCCTTGGAGCATTTCGAGTCCTAGTTTTGCAATGAGGGCTGTGGCGCTTGAAGTCAGGCTGAAATCCTGAGACATTCTGCGTGCCGATCGTCGCTGAAGCATCTCAATGTCTCATAAGGATTCATTGTGATGAGGACTCTATACAGAAGTCGCATATTCCCAGCTGGGACGTACGTGTCCTTTGTCGCAGAGTGTCTCTAATTCGGCTGGGCCGCCCTTTAAGTTCCTGTATACAAAGGCGCCTATCCTGTTTGCTTTGGCTGTGATGGATTTTACATGTTTATCCACGTGAGGTCATTTGTAAACGCAAGGCCTAAGTGCTTGGCGTAACTGGCCGGTTCCAAGGTGTGACCAAGCAGTTGGTAGTCTGTCTGGATTGGCTTCGTACAATTTGTGACTATTAAGCTCTTACATTTTCCTATATTAAATTCCATTTGCCAATTTTTCTACCACTGTCCCAACTTATCAATATCTGATTGTAACTTGGTGGCATCTGTCTGAGCGTTTACATCCCTGTACAATATTCTATCGTTAGCAACCAGACGCACTGTTGCGCTGATTCCGTCACGCAAATCATCTATATAGAGAAGGAACAGTGTTGGACACAAAACTGAGCCTTGTGGAACGCTTGATATTACCTTTCCAACGGAAGACATTTGACCTTCTACTACTACCTGTTGTGCCGTCCTTAAGGTAATTTTCTTCCCACATGCCGTATGTCCTCGGAGTCCGTGGTGTCGAAGTTTGACGAGAAGGCGTTGGTGTGGGACGTTGCCAAAGACATTGCGAATTCAAACAGTATTATGGCAGTTTGGCGTCGAAAATCATTAGCTGAGGCAATGTCATCAACTGTCAGTAACTGTGTCTCGCACGCTCGCTCTTTACGGATTCTATGCTTGGTATCAGAAAGTATATTCTCGTTTTTTGAGGTGATCGCTGATTCCACTTCTGACAATATGCGATGAGATTGAGCGGTAATTTGCAGCTTTGATAAGATCTCCTTTCTTGAAGATAGATTGTACATACGCACGTTTTCATATGTCTGGAATTTCCCCAGTCGTCAATGAGGTGGTGTAGAGGGTGAGGGCTGGTGTCAATTCCTCAGCAATAGTTTTGAGCAATCGACTGCGCATTCAGTATCTGTTATCAAGTAGTGGTGCGTCACAGAGGCGGTATCGATTTCACGAAAATCAACAATAAGAAATCAGATAAAAGTCACATCAGCAACTATTGGCAAATATTTCAAAATTACAGTTTATATGATAAATAAAATCTGGAACGAGGTCACTTTTCATATCACTATTATGAACCTCGTTGAAAATCATCAATTTTGCACTCGTTAAGCTCGTGCAAATTGATAATTTTCAACTCGGTCCATAATAGTGATATGAAAAGTGACCTCGTTCCGGATTCTATATATCTGGCATGTCTGTGTATGGACTGTCTCCGAGTGAAGGAATGTTACTAAGACCTTCTCTGTGAGAACTGCGCAGAACTGGTCATTAAAACAATATCACGCTTGGCCTTACTGTCGCTATAGGTCAAGCCAGCTTTTGTCAGTGGCAAGACGCATGAGTCTGTTCTTGGTTTTGATGTAGCTTAGATTATATTGGTGTCTCCCTCTTTGCTAGCCATATCAGAGACGTAGTTATGATAGGCATTTCTGTTAGTCATTCTTGTTTCACGTTTTAATCTTTCCCAATTTGTTTCAGTATTTTGCCACTTTGCTTTCTGCCATGCTCTGTATTTTTGGCATTCATTCATTCATTCATTCATTCACCCACCGACACATCTACCCATTAATCCATTTAGTCATTCCGGCATTCATCGATCCAACTATAATTCATTCTTTCATTCATTTGTTTTAGTGATGCGCCCATTGTTGATGACGGTTTAAGTACCGTGGAACGATTGCAAAACTTATTATTACAAATTACACGAGTCCAAGAGCAAGCGGGGGATCTGGAACAACAACAACAACAACAGCCGCAGCATCACCATACCGAGCCCACTCAAACAGAGTTACCGTGAGTAAAACGGGCATGGGACATAAGGTCAAGTCAACTTTAAACTTAAATACTTCTGCTTGCGTGCCTGCGCGCGTGTGTGTGCGTGCGTGTGCGCGCACGCGCGCATGTGTGTACGGTCGGGTGGAATGCTGGTGGGTGGTCGGGTAGCCGGGCGGGCGGGTGGGGGAGCGTGTGGGTGGGCTGGTAAGCTGGCAAGCAGGCGGGCGGGTGACCTGGCGAATGGACGGATGAATATATTATTATTATTATTATTATTATTATTATTATTATTATTATTTCCAGAGACAAGCGACAGTTCATACCTGATTTTGGCTTCCATTCCCGCTCACAAGCTGGCGGTGACGTCTCGCGAATTTTACTAGGTAATTACTGACATTAAGCTATCAATATAGCCTACTGATGCCAATGCCAAGGTCAAGACAGAATCAATGGAAACGACAGATTTCAGACACCCGCCCTTCCGTTTTATCCCTCACGTACGGCCACGTGTTGTGTTGTGTTAAGATGTAATCCAAATCGGACTAGCAGTTTCCGCTGTGTCCATGGATCCTGTGTCCATGGATCGAGAAGTTGATCTGCTCATGAAGCAGGTTTTATGGGGATCACGACCGTGTTGTGTTTCACTTTGATATAGAGGGTGAGGTCATCGAAATTATAGATCGATATAAATACTTAAGAATCAATTTCTTTTATAATGGACGATATGTTATTGTGCAAAGGCACTTATGCGATTAGGCCAATAAAGCACTATAGGCGCTCTATTCTACAGATTGAAAATGTAGACCGCCTAATAAACTGTCAGATGAAACTATGCGACGCAATGACCATCCCAATACTGACATACTGTTGGGAAGTTTAGAGATTTGAGAAAGTTGAAATATTATTAACGGTGCAATTAAATTTCCTACGTACAATTTTGAATGTGAACAGGAGTACGCCTAAATGGGCCTTTCCAGCGTTATCTATGCCGCGCCCATCTTTATCTATGTTCCACCCACACCTCGCTCGTGTTGGGATCCATCGAGCCCTGAAGTCCCAGAACTCCCTGACTATCATTTTCCAGAAAACTATACAGGTAAGCTGTTGAATATTTTGAAACTAACTTGACTGGGCACTGTTGCTACATATATACATAATATTTATTAAATGATAAAGACATACAAGTCGTGCAGAGTGTCGAACTATTAAGGGCTAAAGACGTACTATGTGGAGTCATTCATGGCGTCACGATTATAACGTCATCACACACGTCACTTAATCTATTATGATGTCATAAGATGGATGTATACACTTGGAAATGTCCATTTATGACTTATGGCGAATCAAGTAGATACCCTGTTAAAATAAGCATTCAATATAGAATAAGAAACGCCTGGATTAACTTAGTAAATGGCACAAAAACCAAACTTTCATATCTTCTGTTTAAGTATATGCTGAACGAATATCCACACAATGGGGCAAAATTTAACTGGCTAAGAAATATCAAAGTAATATTAAATACAACGGGAACGGGGTACCTATAGAATAATCAGACCATAATAAACAAGAATCTAGCAAAAATAACAACTGGCGAAATCAACAACTGCTCTAAGGGAAGAACGTATAGTATTTATAAAACATCTTACGTAGCCTACTTACTAAAACTTACGCCGTGTTCTCACTGGAGACTTAACCGGCGTAGCACAATACTGAGGTATGGCGTTATTCCAGATTAGCTCAAGGCTTACGGTCTTGTTCTCACTTGAGAGTTAATCAGGAATAGCGCCATACCGCAGTATTGTGTTATGCCGGTTAAGTCTCTAGTGAGAACACGGCCTAAGGCCGCGTTCTCACTGGAAAGTTAATCGGGAATAACGCCATACCTCAGTATTGCGTTTACGCCGGTCAGGTCTCTAATGAGAATACGGCCTAAGTCTGCTATCTAAACAAATTTATCAGAAAAATAGTCAAACACTTCACATAACTAGATTAATGATGCCAACAGCTTGGACAGCAGCAAATCTGCAGCAGCAGCGTTTATACAATTTCGACTGCACCTACTACTACTACTACTGCTACTACTGCTGCTGCTGCTGCTGCTGCTGCTGCTGCTGCTGCTGCTGCTGCTGCTGCTGCTGCTGCTGCTGCTGCTGCTGCTGCTGCTGCTGCTGCTGCTGCTGCTGCTGCTGCTGCTGCTGCTGCTACTACTACTACTACTACTATGCTACTACTACTACTACTACTACTACTACTACTACTACTACTACTACTACTACTGCTGCTAATACTACTACTACTACTACTACTACTACTACTACTACTACTACTACTGCTACTACTACTGCTACTGCTACTACTGCTACTACTGCTGCTACTACTGCTGCTACTACTACTACTACTACTACTACTGCTGCAGCTGCTGCTGATGCTGCTACTGCTGCTGCTGCTGCTGCTGCTGCTGCTGCTGCTGCTGCTGCTGCTGCTGCTGCTGCTGCTGCTTCTGCTTCTGCTGCTGCTGCTGCGGCTGCTGATGATGATGATGATGCCGCCCGCTACTGCTGCTGTTATTAGCACTGTTGTTACTTCTACTGCAACTAACTATTGCTGCTACTACCACTATGCTTCCGCTAGCTCTACTACTACTACTACTACTACTACTACTACTACTACTACTACTACTACTACTACTACTTACCTCTGCTGTTGGCGATGGTATTAGTACTTCTAGAGACTTAACCGGCGTATGGCAATACTGAGGTAGGGAGTTATTCCCGATTAACTCACCAGTGAGAACACGGCTTTAGGCCGTGTTCTAACTAAAGAGTTAATCGGGAATAATGCCATACCTCACTATGGCGGTACATCTGTTAAGTCTCTAGTGAGAACATGGCCGTATAAATTAATATAATTATTAAGTTGTGAAATTGAATTAGGCCGTGTTCTCACCGGAGAGTTAATGGGGAATAACGCCATACCTCAGTATTGCCAGGTTAAGTCTCTATTGTGAAGACGGCTTTAGAGACACGAGACACGAGCCCCTAATTCACCTTCGCAATAAATTACAAAAATTATAATAATTTGCACGGAATAAAATCAAGTTAAGATTTATTTCGCTTCATGACATGGAGGTACATAAATTAAGGCCATGTTCTCATACAGCCATTATTTCGGTAAATACCAGGTATATCGGTTAACGGAACTATCAAACGTGCGTAGGCATATTCGTCTTATGCCGTATTCTCACCGGAGACTTAACCGGCGTAACACAATATGAGGTATGGCGTTATTCCCGATTAACTTTCCAGTGAGAACACGGCCTTAGAATAAAAAATACACAATTTAAACATTTTTTTTATCTTCACGCATTTTTCTGCGAATGGGCCTACGCACCTTTAATAGTTCCGTTGGTGGAAAATGTAGAGGATCTCACACGAGTTAATATTTCGTATCAGAATTATCAAACCAGTTTAGTTTCCTAGCTATACCCCGTCCATTCCTTGCTATTCTCCGCCCCTTCCTAGCTATGCGCCACCCATTCCTAGCTATGCGCCACCCATTCCTAGCTATGCTCCGCCCATTCCTAGCTATGTCCCGCCCATTCCTAGCTATGTCCCGCCCATTCCTAGCTATGCTCTGCCCATTCCTTGCTATGTCCCGCCCATTCCTAGCCATGTCCCGCCCATTCCTAGCTATGTCCCGCCCATTCCTAGCTATGTCCCGCCCATTCCTAGTTATGCTCCGCCCATTCCTAGCTATGTCCCGCCCACACTTTGATAGGGTTTGGATTAATCGAACCCTGAACTCCCTGCAGGTAAATTCCCAGAAAACTATACAGGTATGCTGTATATTTTGAAACTAATTTGAAATTTTAATTATTTCAAAATATTCAACAAAATGTGTATTAAATAGCAAAGACATACAATTTGTACAACCTGTCGGACAATTAAAGGCCTATATTCACACCACAGTGGTTTAAAATAAAATTGTGAAAATTGTATCCTTTTAGAGGCTTAAATTATGTGCCTTGATGTAAGGACACGAAATAAATCTTAACATATGATGATCTCATTACGTATTAATTAATATAATTTTTAAAGTTGTGTAATGAAATTGAATTAGAGACACGAGTCCCTAATTCAAATTGACAACAAAAACAATTATATTAATTTATACGATATCAAATCATCATATGTTAAGATTTAGTTCATTTCATAACATTTAGATACACAATTTAAACCTATAAATGTATACAAATTTAACAATTTTATTTTTAAAGGCGCGTATTCACACTAGAGTGCATAAAAATAAAATTGTTAAAATTGTATACGTTTATAGGCTTAAATGGTATAAATCTTAACATATGATGATTTCAATACTTATAAATTAATATAATTTTTAGTTGTGAATTTGAATTAGGGACTCGTGTCTCTAATTCAATTTCCCAACTTAAAAAAAGTATATAGATTTATATGGAATGAACTCATCATATGCTAAGACTTATTTCGTTTCATTACGCCCAGACACACAATTTAAGCTTATAAACGTATACAATTTTAACAATTTTATTTTCATGCACTCTGGTGCATTTGTTGTGAATATGCACCTTTAAGAGTTTATGACGGAGTTAGATATGCCAATCATGGCGCAATTGATTGCGACGTCAGCCCACACGTGATATATAAGGCAGCAATAACACCCAGTTAAATTAGTTTCAAAACATTCAACAGCTTACCAGTATAGTTTTCTGTACGTTTGATACCGGTAAGCTGATGAATATTTTGAAACTAATTTGAAAGGAAACTGTGTATACACAATTACACATTAATGTACATAGTATAACCCCGATATATAACGATATGACCTGGGATGTTGTTGTTGTTGTTGTTGTTGTTGTTGATTTTGTTTGGGCTGTAAATAAATTTGAACTTATACAGCCCCTACATGACGCAGATCCGTGACTCAATCTATAAGAACTCGTCAGTGTTACCCGTCAGCTGCTCGAACTTTGCCTGTCCCATTGATAAGATGAAGTATTCTATATTTAGATATGCCCTATGATTTACAGCTTTGAACACACAACTAGATTCATTTTTCTAAATATTGATTTTCTTTTAGCAAAACAAGAAGCTCAAGATCCTTTTTCGTATGGGCGGAGAAAAAGGGATGCTGCGTTGTCCTCTGATCTGTCGCTGCTAAAAAGATCATGTATGTATTGTTGTATTGCGTACGTTGCGTAAACAAAATGCACATCTCCGTTGTCGAGAAACAGAATTACTGAACCGATCAGAAATAACTGAACATGAACTTTTTTCTAAAACAGAATAAAACGTACTGTTGAATATTCTTAGCTTATTTGTTTGGAAGCCATTGCTGCAAAAGGCAGAAGTATTTTCCGATCAAATTACGTCCAAAATATTCAACAGAACATTTCTTATAACAAAGTTTGTTGAAATCCATCAAGCGGTTCGAGAAATTTCGGTAAGTTTTGCAGAAAACCGAGGATTTTCACAAGCAAAATTGACAAATAGGAATTCTGACTAAAAAATTTCCGGAGCCTGCCACCATGTGATCCTTGTAATCAAATTTGGTTGAACTCCGTCAACGGCTAATGCTCCGAATTTTGATGTGGTTAATGTTTGTGGTAATCTTAGAGATTATGAAACATTTACTGGAAATTGTCAAAGCGCATGTCCTTAACATTTAATAGATTTCAACCAAATTTGGCTAGATGGATCTTATGATGGTATGCTTCAAATGATGTGATGACCATCTGCCGTCTGTCCATCTATCTATTGTCCATCCGTCTATCATCTGTCAGCTTGATTGGTCAATTTCTTTCGTTGGTTATTTTGGATTTTCTAAAATCTTCTGGAAATTTTTTTATCCTCCTATACTGCTTGGCGGATTTTAATCAAATTTTGCTGGACGTATCCGCTGGCGGTACGCTTCAGGGCCCCATATTCGGAATTTGTACAGTTAAAATCCTAGAACATTACCTTAAAGGCAAGCATTTTCAAAAGATGTTGAATGTCTTAGAACAGATTCGGCTGAAAAACATTGATGCCGTTAGACCTCTTGTATTGCTATGACAATAAATACCATTGTCATAAAACGCTTCAAACAATCACAACATTGGATACATTAGGCATCCCATTGTCCTAAAACGCTTCAACCAATCGCAACAGGGGGTACATTATGCATCCCATTGTCCTAAACCGCTGCAGCTATTCATACAAGTGGATACATCAGGTATCCCATTGTCCTAAAACGCGTCTGGCACTCACAACTGTGGATACATTAGGCATCCCATTGTCCTAAAACGCATCTTTCACTCACAACTGTGGATACATTAGGCATCCCATTGTCCTAAAAACGCACCAGCCAATCACAACTATGGACACGTTAGACATTTACATAGTCTCACTCACAATATTTTATGCGTGCCCCCATGGCTTTAGAGACTTTAGCACATTACGATGTCACAAAAGTGGCATATATGTCAAAATGACAATATCTAGGACGATTTGTAGACTTACCACCACCAGTTGTTATATTCTTGTCACTTCACACCAGGTGAACTGGATACACTGGAAGTTCTATGACATTCACTGACAGACTAAATGAATCCAATATGTCGGTCACATATATGACGTCAAAATGAATTATATCATATGTAGTTTGAAGTCACAATCGATTACGCCATGAATGATGTATTTAAGTCCGTCAAACACGCTTAGTAGTCTGTCAAGTTGTACGAATTGTATGTCTTTACTATTTAATAAACATTATGATGAATATTTTTAAACTAGTTTGACTGGGGACTGTTGCTGCCGTAGGCAGCAACAGCACCCAATCATCTTAATTTCAAAATATTCAACAGCTTGCCTGTATACGTTTCTGGAAATTGAGTTCAGGGTTCGATCGAGTAAGGCCCAACATGGACAACGCGTGGGAGGAGCTTATGTAGAGATGGCTGGGGCATAGCTGAAACTGGTTTCATCCATTGCCAAATCAGATTTTGTTCTAAAAGCTCACAGGTCTACGATGCATGTGCCATTCTGGATAATATCCATTCAAATTGTCATAGCGTTTAAGATAATAGGGATCCAATCTCTCACTCAAATACAGCAGACATACGTCACAGCTGACGTCACATTCAGATGTCTTTGATGAATTTACAATGTAATACATATTATCTTTGAATAGTTTGAATCTAATTTGACTGAGGATTCGGGAGTAACAGATTTCTATAAATTTAGTTTCAAAATACTCAAGATCTTACCCGTATTTACCCTGATAATCTGGCTTACATGACCGATGCATGGTCAACACAAACCGTTATTGGCCAAGTTCCGGCCCAGTACGCTGGGTTATGAGGATTGTTGCCTTGAAATTGAGATTATTGGAACTCGGGTTCCAAATCGTTAGACCGTGTTCTCACTAGACACCTAATCAGGAATAACGCCATACTGAAGTACGGCATTATTTCCGATTAACTCCCTAGCGAGAACACGGCTTTAGTCTATCGGCTACAATGCTTGAACAGTTATTTATTGTCTTGATCGTTTCGTTTGAAATATTCACAATATGCTATTGTTGTTCCTCAGCAATGGATTATGCATCAAAGAATCTCAAGTCACAAGCCCTGCAAAGTGGAGGCGCTGATTCTAACTCGAATATGGCGGGACTTCATACAGGAGATGTGGGTATTAGAACCATCAGGTCTACTCATCGACTAAAAGCAGACGATACTGAAACTGGCATTGTTGTGCGACGAATAGGAGATGATAATCCTGATAATTCTGGAAGACTAAAACAGAAGACTGTGTCGCCCGAGAGCTCAGTCACTGGCGGACTGACATGATAGGAGGCCCTTGTTCCAGAAATATGGCTTTACTCGATCCGTTCGCATTCCAAATATCACTAATTCTATCAGCCGTTCGCATTCCAAATATCACTAATTCTATGGCTGTACTTGCGTGTAGTCTGTGATCTCCATGTACTCTAGCATTAAATGTATAAGCTTTCGTTTAAAAATAGTTTTCTGAAATCGGTGTGATTAAGAATACATCATATATATATAGTACCTTAACCCCAACGATTGCTAAGTCTCATATGTAATACATATTACCTAGTCGGTACCCTAGCCTCAAATAGCCGTTTGCCTGATAGGTATAAATGTAAGTCCGGGTGTGTATTAATTTTCTTCCGTATATACAAGATGTGTGTTGATTGGTTAAGAGTCTTTACTAGTGACAAACGTATTTGTCCGCCACCGTACAAACAAACTTATTGGCAGGTGACATTACAGCCACAGATGATAGTCGAAAAATGTTTATAACAGCCAGGGCTCTGAGAATTGCTGGTCTACTACCATCGCTTTCCGTGCATAACACTGTTCAAAGGAGAATTGATTGGGACCATTCAGTGAAAAGCAGATGCGATCAGAGAATGATTTATGAACCAGTTCAAGGGTTCAGACAATAAGCCATTAATGCATATGTCGTCGATGTGAGGCGACTACAAACACCAATTGACACAACTAGGTTTGAGAAGGCATTTAAGGCTCTGGGTTATTGACGTGCATCTGGGCCCGATAGCATCATCAATGAACGCTTTAAGTATGCAGGCGATAGCTTCGCCAAACCAATCTCGAACATATTAAACTCTGCCTTCACGCAACCCCTCTTCATCGACACTGTTCGCCAATGTACTCTTTTGCGCTGGTCAACCCCGAGAAGTACCCAGGACCACCAGTAAACCATATTGTGTAGCATTCCGAAGACCTTGTCCAATGTGATATCGTGCCGCATCCGAGAAAAGTGGCACTGTTTCACTGGAGCCTACTATAGTGGCTTTAAACGAGTATGCAGCTACTCAGACATTGTATGGGCGCAGGGTTATTAGACGTGCACCAGCACTAGGACTTGCACAAGTTGTGCATCGACGTATTACGTCTTCTCCCGTATACTAGTTCCAGAACAACTGAAGAATGTGAATGTCTTCATGTACGAAGTCACGGCCGAGTTTACCCATATACACCTCTCGGCGAGAGACAAATTCATTGACAAAGGCATCCAGCAGCATGGATGGGGGAAATGGATGAGGAGGAGTTAAATCGCTGATTCACTAATGTACAGGCCCTCCCTCGCGGGATACATTGCCTTCCAATATACCTTTCCAAAGTAATGACGTCTTATGACGGCATAATCAGCTAAGCGGCGTCCAGGATGACGTGATAATCATTACATCATATATGATTCTTTATTCTATAGCCCGTCTTTAACTCTTCATAGCCCGACACGTTGTACAAATTGTATGTCCATACTATTTAATAAACAAGCTGTTGAATATTTTGAAACCAATTTGACTGGACGCTATTGCTGCCATAGGCAGTAACAGCTCCCAGTCAAATTAATTTCAAAATATTCAACAGCTTACCTGTATAGTTTTCTGGAAATTGATAGTCAGTGAGTTCAGAGATAGATCGATCCCAACACGACCGAGGTGTGGGTCGAGCTTAGCTGGAGATGGACGGGGCATAGCTAAAAATTGAAAGGTCCATTCTTTTGGAAACTATGGCTCCGTGGACCACGGATTCATCTGGCCAAATAAAATTATGCTTATATGATGTGCAACCTTTGTATCACTGATGTTGATGCTCCGACGACAGGACGAAATAAGTTGTTACAGCAGACACATTCGTGGGTAATTCAAAGGGATGCTGTGCAGGGCTTGTCTTGTGCCATTCGCAGAACATGACCAAACACAGCCCATCTTTGTTGGACCATCACTGACAGTGCGGTAGTATTGCGCATAGTGTACAATGCGTCATTGGAGATTATAATGTCTGTCCTGCGATGTTGGGTTATAACTCACATGTTCTGCGAATGACACAAGACACACCTGCTCAGTAAGCCTTTGAAGTTTGTAATTTACTTATTTTGTATTTTCTGTTCGAAAGTCGTGGAATTTTCTTTTCCTTTGTTAATCCTTAAGTTTTACATTTTATCATTTTATAGAAAAGCATCTTCAGGCCAATTTTCATCCTAGGTCATTTAGCCAAATTTATACTGCATCTAGCTATACAAAGTTATACTGCATCTAGAAATGGATAGTTTGTGTTATGGTAATAGCTTTTCCTTCCATCTCAGAAACAATCAGATATGTTACAGATACATACGCGTGAAAATTCTCTTTGCTAATGTCCATTTGCTGTATTCTAACACGCAGTATCTCATACCGGTGTTGGCACCTGTACATGTATAGAGGTAGGAAGCCTAAATGAAGAAGCCATGAGCAAGCTCAAATGATTTTTGCTTAGAAAATATGTTAAAGAAAACACTTTCCGATTAAAGGTGCATATTCACACCAGGATGTGTGAAAATAAAATTGTTCAAATTGAACACTTTTAAAGGCTTAAATTGTGTGCATAGATGTAATGAAAAGAAATAAATCTTAACATATGATGATTTCATTCCACATAAATTAATATAATTTTTCTGAGTTGTGAATTTGAATTAGGTATTTGTGTCTCTATTTTAATTTCACAACTTAAAAAATTATATTTATATATACGTAATGACATCATAATATGTTAAGATTTATTCTGTTTCATTACATCTAGGCACACAGTCCAAGCTTCTAAAAGTATACAATTTTTACAATTTTATTTTCAAGCATTTTAGATTGAATACGCACCTTTAAAATATATATAAATTTTAGCAGGAAAATAATGGGACTGGATGTTATATATATTGTCAACGTTTTATGGGCTTCTGATGTTGGTGCTTGACAGTTTTAAAATAAAATTAGATGTTAAGCGAGGTTCAGAGATCTGCGTGGTTGTAGATGGTACAGACGTTCCCAAATGAACCCTGGCTAAAGCAGCACACGTTATATGCAAGCATACGTGCGTTGTATCATGCTAATAATTGGAAAACGCTGACAAAATTTACAGACTGTTGGTAATTGTGATATAGATGTTACATGTTTTATTTTTTACTGAGAAGTTAATGGACCTATTTTCATTTTTAGCTATGCCCCACCCATCTTGAGTAAAGCTCCACCCACACTTCGCCTATGTTGGGATCGATTGATCCCTGAACTCCCTGACTATCAATTTTCAGAAAACTAAACAGGTAAGCTGTTGAATATTTTGAAACTAATTTGACTGGGTGCTGTTGGCTGCCTACGGCCAGTCAAATTAGTTTCAAAATATTCAACAGCACGTTTAATAAATAGGAGAGACATACAATTCGTACAACAACGATTAGTCCGTCACCAATTACGCGTTCGTGATGTTTTATCTACGTCATTCATGACGTCATTGATTATGGCATCATCCTACACATTAGTTATGACATCATTCCACACGCCACGTAGTTGATTATGACGTCATATGGCAGACGGGTAAACTGGAAAAGTATATTAGCAATGTTTTGTGACACCGGTACAATAACTCTCCACATAAGCTTAAATATGCAGCTCTGATGCGACTAGCCCGCTGTATATAGAATGGGTGTAGATGAAGCGGACTATGGCCCTCTACTATCCAAATTATATATTGCGGTCGGTTAGTTAGTAAAATTTTGAACCACGATTTAAGAAATGCCATGCTGGGTATAGTGAGCTTAATTTATTTGGACGCCATTACTGTCTTAGGCACTTAACATGCTTCCAAACCAAAATAAAATTTACGGTTAAATATTCTGAACTTAATTTAATTAGAAGTCGCTGTAGCCTTAGCTAGAGGGCAGCCCAGAAATAACTTGTTTCCAAAACAATCTGAAATGTATTATTGAATACGTGGAATTTAAAGGGATGCACATCTCAAATGTTGTATTGTAATGATAGATTCTGGTTTATAGATTCTATATCATTCATATCCTGTCACATTCCCGTATCTGTATCACAATTATCTGCTTTGTAATATCACGTTAATGTTGAATAATGAGCGCCACCATTTTGTCTTTTCAAGTCAGAGCATATGATGTCATGGAAGTGCCAACGCATTACATTCTTTATTATGTATAATCATCTGGTTTGAAACTAATTTGACTGCAAGTTGTTGGCAGCAACAACATCAGTCAAATTAGTTTCAAAATATTCAACATCGTGCCTGTATGATTGCTTTTATACCACAGTGCCAAACTAAAGCTGACATATTATCTATGACTGAGCATATATAAAGAGGCAGACACACTAGGTTTCTTGATTGGTTGAAAGGTACATCATGACAGCTGGCATGTGCTGTAGAAATGTATCAACATTTAGCTAGTAATCCGCCCTGTGTCAACTTAACCCTTTAATGGTAAAGGTGACCAAAAAACGACGTTGAAGAGGTCTTCAGACATGGCTATTTAAATGGCATACAGAAGAGTATTTTTGAATATTTACCACTAGAATAACTGGCTCGATAACCGAACCAGTCAATCCAGTGGTAAATTTCCAAAAATACTTTTCTCTCGGCCTTCAGATAGACACTGGCTAAGTAAAGACTTTAATTTTCTTTGCGATTACCCATTTAATGTTCAAGCCGGAGATAAATTCAGTGGTAAATTTACAAAAATAATCTAAAATTAAAATCTCTTGAAAAATATTGGCCACCAAAATGTTTAATTGATATATCAAGTAGTTCTTTTAGAGCTTTGAGGTGCTGTTGACACAAGAGGGGTTAAATCCTGAAAATATTCCGTTGTCGGGACAATAGAAAGGCCAATTGCCATGGATGGATTATGAGTGACAAATCTTATCACCTGATGATAAGTTGAGTTTTTCCAAGTAATCAACAGTACATTTTATTTTATTTTTGGACACAAGTTATTTCTGAGCTGCACTGTACACTAAAAGCAACCCTTGAATCTATTTCTGATCTGGATCTGTCCCGTCTATTCGTGGATGTCAGTCATGTGGTATTATATCTGTTGAAATCGTAGAGATATACCTTATGCTTTTATATTACCGATCGTGGGGAAGACTGTCATATATATTTAACGTGTATTGGAAATGGATATTTTGCCATGGAAAAATGTTTTTCCTGTTTTTTTACAGCGCTGTGCACAATTGACTGAATTAAGATAAAACCTTATAAAAGATAAAAGATATTCTTTTCTATAAAACCCATGAAAAAGAATTTTTTCACCATGCTAAATGGCGGATCACATCGTGTATGTGACGTACCCAACTGGGTGAGGTTGGTAGAATTTATCAGTAATCAGGTTTAGTGGCTCCGCATGATGGGTGTACAGCCGGTGAGAAGACGCCTTGAGATAACTACAAGCAAGGGCTCGTCACTTTACGCAAAGGCTTGCCTTGCCTGTGCCGACCTGTGGAGGTCCAGTACGAAGAGGCGTGAATATAACGCAGAGAAATCGATAATTGAAATCCACAAAGTTGCCCGGTGATGTGAGGCGTACGGGATGCACGCTCTCTGGCCAAGCGATGGTTATGGCAAAATTTAAATTAAAACATTCAGTGACTGTGTGAAACACTATAGTCCAGTGTGCATGCAAAGAAGTCGTTTTAAAGCCGATATTCGGGAATTTTGTCATATGCTTCTGATTCATCCGCGCAGGAAGCTACCGTGATAATACAGGTTACTGGCCCGATATTGGTACAGTACCTGACAAGTAACCAGCGTTCTCAGGGCATAAATGCAAGAAGTTCTTCGCTTTACTCATGCGTCCTAAACTGTGAGTACGAGCATTTTGGAGAATAAAACAGGCAGCGCAAGGTATTTTAACCATACCGAGACATAAATTGTAACGATAGTAAATCGTGTTACGTTTGTGCATGGTGGTGTTTGCATGATAGAAAACGTGGATGTGGACTGGTAACTAACGCAACAATAATTGTTACCCGCACTGAACAATGTTTCCGGATAGAATAAGATAGATGGAGTTTGCTTAGCTCGCAGCTATACGCGGGGATGGCGATATCAGGGGGGGGGGGGTGTTCAGGAGCGTGAATAGTTTCATTTCGCAGAACATTTTGTTCAGTCACATGGTATGTCTACATATATGTCCACCACGTGACCGTACAAAATGTTCGGCGAAATGAAAATATTCGCACTCCTGAACGAATATTCGCGCTCCTGAACGCATCTCAGGTTAATGATCCATGCTTAACGTGCAACATGCACCTACCCAGAATACTTCGGAGAATGTTGATATTAATGTAGGCCTAATCCTCGTGGGCCTACATTCAGAAATCGGCACCATTGATCCATTAAGAGGTGGGAAACAAAAGACAGCTTAATTTCAAGCCCAACACTGTACAAACTGGGCAACACGATTACACTACATTCGATGGTAACGCGGTAGCAATCGTAAATATGTGGACATGTTCTCCGAATGCCAGAGATTACACCTGCTCAGAAGGCATTTAGGTTATCAGAACTGGATACCAGCAAGATTAAACAAGAGACCATAACATTAACTTTGTAGGCGTTTTGCGAGCAGACCTCTTGGCACTAAGACGACTAAAGACAAAAACGAACCGAAAACGGCTTAGGATGATCGCAAAGGACAAGACACAGTGGAGGAGGTTGAAGAAATCTGAATCCGGTTGAAGGAAGATTCCACTCCTTCCAGCCAGAAAACAACCACTGATCAAACAAAATAACACCAGACTTGTCGACATCTCAGGATTGGGAACACTATCTTGCCAAAGATGTGTGCACATCATTATTCAGTGTTCATGCGTGGATGGTGTGTTAGCTATGTACCCTCGGGAGTCCCGAAAACTAACAGCGATACAATGGATCCAAAAGAGGACACTTTTTCGGTGCTTCGATAATAACAGCGCCCAGTCAAATTAGTTCCAAAGTATTCAATAGCTGGTCACCTGTATAGTTTTATGGAAATTGTTAGTCAGGGAGTTCAGAGATCGATCGACCCCAACACGAGTGAGGTGTGGGTGGAGCTTAGCTAGAGATGGGCGGGGCATAGCTAAAATGGAAATGTCCATTCTTTTGTGGATGTACAATAAACTGCTCTAGATGACCGACCTAAAAAACAATTGGAATGACGATGGTTTTGTGTGAAATTGTGAAAATAATTTGAGGACGCTTTTTGAAAAACGTAAAAGCCCTTTTTCTGAAGTTTCCTCGGTTTTGGAACAGGAAGTGTAAAATAAATATAGCCTATCAGCAGAGGCTGAATTTTACTCACACTATATTCATAGGTTATCTCGGTAGTTTTACTAAACAATATAGAGTTTTTTTCTAATTTCTGATATTTTGGCAAAGAAACAGCGTTCATCCTTAAAGACACTGAATAAATACATCTATGTCTTTTCAACCTAGATGTTTAAAAATCTTGTTAAAACCATCCAAAACTGCACGTTGTTGAATTCTATTAAGTTGCTTTGAAAGGAATCTATTGCCGTTTTAGTCAACTACAGCTTCAAGTCACTGTACGTATACGGCACAGGACAAACAATTTCAAATCGTAAGGAATTCGTTGTCCTTATTCTGTATGTTAGAAAATGTGAGTTGCCTTCCAGGCTTGACGATCCCCACCTTTGTTGCCGTAACAACATTTTTATTTCCAACAAGCATGAATATCAGTTTCAATTTCAAGTTTATTCGGTAACTTCTTCAGAAGCGCACGAGACGTATGCACCTGAGACATATAACACGTATATAAATAAGTGGTGATGGTAGTAGTAATCGTAGTGATGGTGATGATGCTGATTTAATAAACATTCTTTTGAATTAGTTTGAAAATAATTTGACTGGACGCTGTTGCTGTCTATGACAGCAACATCGCTCGGTCAAATTAGTTTCAAAATATTCAACAGCATTACCCGTATTGTTTTCTGGAAATTGAGATTCAGGAAGTTTAGTAATCGATCGATTCCAACACGGGCAAAGCGTGGGTGGAGCTTAGCTAGAAATGGGCGGAACCTGGCTAAAATTGGATTCATCCATTGGTCGATACAGACAGGTGGTCTCTT
Organism: Chaetoderma sp. LZ-2023a; assembly: GCA_034401795.1. Classification (NCBI taxonomy): domain Eukaryota; kingdom Metazoa; phylum Mollusca; class Caudofoveata; order Chaetodermatida; family Chaetodermatidae; genus Chaetoderma; species Chaetoderma sp. LZ-2023a. The sequence goes on along the minus strand of CM067370.1, from coordinate 166,689,440 downwards.
AATGGCTTGCTATATGATATGCTTTTTGGAGCCAAAAAATTGTGGTACTTTAAGGCACCTGGTCTTGCAACCACATGTCTTAAAGAAACACCGTATTTTGATTCCAAAAGGCAGTTAATCGAATATCAGCTGGTGTGATTATACCGCTCTCAGTGTATGACGTAGACTGTTTTATCACAAGTATGAAGTATGGCCTGATTCACAGGCGATTAACATATGAATGATAACGCTATCTGTATTTGAGAAATTAATTAAATTAAATTAAAAATAATGATAAATATTAATTAATTAATTAATTAAATTATTATTATTATTATTATTTAATATGATTTAATTAAAACTACTTAATAAAACGGAACATCCATTTATACAACAAGAAATTAGAAGACCGATTTAATTAATTGAGAGATGGATTGATTGATTGATTGATTGATTGAATGAATAATTTGTTAATTTATCTATTGAAGTGATTGACTGAGGGAGTGAGTGTGTGATAGACTTCATGGTTGATTAAATAAGATTTCCACTTATTGTTAGCTCAGCGCGTTCTCACATTTATCTGACGTAAAAATTAGTAATTTCTGAAAGCGGATGTTGTCTTAATGGGCGGCGTACACCTTAAGACAGCAACAGGTTACAGCAATATCATATTCAAATGGAACCAAATGGAGCATTCCGATCTGTTACCAAAATATCTAACGTCATAATCAAATATATCACATGTTTGCTGACGTCACAATCATAATGACGTCATAATCATAATGGTGTCATAATCATAAGCTCCTTCACGAAAATCGAAAAGTATGTGACAAAGTTGTATGCATTGTATGTATGTGATGTAATACAATTCAATAAACATTCTGTTGAATATTTTGTAACTAATTTGACTGGGAGCAGTTGCTGTATATATCACAATTCAAAAAACATTCTGTTGAATATTTTGTAACTAATTTGACTGGGAGCAGTTGCTGCCATATGCAGAAATAGCCACAAGCCAAATTAATTTCAAAATATTCAACATCTTAACTGTAGAGTTACTTCGTAATGTAGACACAGGGAATTCAGGTTTCAGTTTTAAACCAATTCACCTTTCCAGAGTACCCACCCATCATATGACGTCATAATGAACTGCTTGATGTGTAGAATGGCATCATAATGAATGACGTCATGAATAATGTCGATAAGTACGTCACGAACGCATATTTGAAGACGGTCTATGTCTATGTCTATGCGTTGTTGTACAAATTGTTTGCTTTTACTATTTAATAAATATTCTGTTGAATATTTTGAAACTAATTTGACTGGGCGCTGTTGCTGCCATAGGCAGCAACAGCACCCAGTCAAATTAGTTACAAAATATTCAACAGCTTCCCTGTATAGTTTTCAGGAAATTGATGGCTAGGGCATTCGGGGATCGATAAATCCCAACACGGCGAGGTGTGGGTGGAGCTTAGCTAGTGATGGGCGGGGCTTAGCTAAAAAATGGAAAGGTCCATTCCAACACACGTAATAGGTGGGCGGAGCTTAGCTAAAAATGGGCGTGGCATTGAGAGAAACGGGTCCCTCTATGTCCCTGCCCATATGTCCCTGCCCTAGGACTAGAATATATCCACGCAGTAAAACTGCTGAATGTACAGTATCGTTTATATACCGATCGTTTAATTATACAATAGCTCAAACAAATAGACTGCCGAATGCTTGATAATTAAGCGTTTATTACTTAATTTATTAATTAATTAATATTGGTTATTATTACTAATTGGTTGTATGATATTTCTGCGAATAAATTATTCTTCTCTCTACAAAAACGCGTATTGTTTGTGAATTAACACGTGCCCGTTTGACCGAATGATGTACTGGTATTCGTGGATATCTCAATTTTTGTATACCATGGCTCCTGCAGTGGGTTGGTTGAGTGAGTAGACACATTTTGAAAAGCAGTTACCCATGTCTCTCGACACTATTCGATATAATGAAATGAAATGAAATGAAATGATTTATTTACACCCTCAGACCACGTTTCATGGTATATGGGGAATATATACATAGTAGTTACACGGAGTAGTAGCTAGTATACATTATATCTTCAATTTTTCTTGTCGAATACAATATACACATATAGATGTTTCGATATTGCTGTTGTTGTTTTTGCTGCTGCTGCTGCTGCTGCTTTTCTTGTTGTTGTTGTTGTTGTTGTTGTTGTTGTTGTTGTTGTTGTTGTTGTTGTTGTTCTTCTTCTTCTTCTTCTTCTTCTTGTTCTTGTTGTTTGTCGTTGTCGTCGTCATTGCTTTTGCCGTAGTTTTTGTTGGAGTTGTTGTTATTGCAGTACTAGTTGATGTAGTAGTAGTAGTAGTAGTAGTAGTAGTAGTAGTGGTAGTGGTAGTGGTAGTAGTAGTAGTAGTAGTAGTAGTAGTAGTAGTAGTAGTTGTTGTTGTTGTTGTTGTTGTTGTTGTTGTAGATGTTGTTATTGACAACGTTCGCTTAATAGAAAATTAAATGTTACCATGTGAACGCACCTGGATGGAGGCATCCGAACTGCCAAATGCACGACCTATTCGGGACGTGCAATACCGAAATACGCATAAAATTTCGATAGATTTTACCACTTTTGTCTATGTCCCATCCATCTCTCGCTAAGCTCCATGCACGCTTTGCCCGTATTGGGATCGATTGAACGCTAACCTCACTGAATGTTAATTTCCAAAAAACTATACAGAAAAGCTGTTGAATATTTTGAAACTAATTTGAATGGGTGCTGGTGGCGGCAACAAATTAGTTTCAGAATGTTCACTAGAATGAGTTTTTCATAAAGTAACTAACGGACTATTAACAATTCCTGAGAGACTTTCCACTTTTATCTATACCTCGCCCATCTCAATCTAAACTCCACCCACACCTCGTCCGTGTTGGAATCGATCGATCTTTGAACTCTCTGACTAGCAATCTCCAGAAAACTATACAGGTAAGCTGTTGAATATTTTGTAACTAATTTGACTGGGTGCTGTTGCTGCCTATAGCAGCTGCCTATGACAGCAACAGCGCCCGGTCAAGTTAGTTTCAAAATATTCAACAAAATATTTATTAAATAGCAAAGACATACAATTCTTACAACAACCTCATAGTCCGTCTTCAAATATGTGTTCCTGACGTACTTATCTACGCCATTCATGACGTCATAATGCGGTCTTTGATTTAGATGTCATTGAATACGTCACGTAGTTGATTATGACATTATATGATGTGTGGATACAGTGGAAAGATCCATTCGTACAACTAACGGACTATTAAAAGTTCCTGACAGACTTAGCTATGTCATACATTACGTAGTTGATTGTGACGTCAGCCTACACGTGACGTAATTGATTTTACGTCATATACTTGGTCGACAGAATTAATTACGTCACAGGACATATATCATTGAAATGGTTAAACAGCTGATTTGTAGTAAACAATATAAGAGTACTATTTCTGATCACTGTGGCTGGCTGCAGACCTAAGCCAATGAGAATTAAGAAAGAATATGGTAGGGCTAGTTATATGCTAGGGAAATTTTCATTGATAAATTGACGCTTCAAAATACGTAGGTTATTATTTTACGGAACTAACTGAAACCAGGTTCCTATCATGCCACTTTGCCGATCCCACTCACACATAAGTGGCGAATATCCGAAATCTCTCGCCTGTACCAAGTCGCTCCAAGGTACCGGGCCATAGACAACACTTCAATGTATCAACACGAGACATCTCAATAATGGCTAACTAAAGTTTTCGATAGTTCAGTTATTTTAAGCCATCCACCCAAAATAACTAGGCTGTTTTAGGCTATTTTATAAGTTGAGATTCACAACAATACATTTGATCATTCGTTCGTTCATTCAACCGTTTGGTCATTCGTTTGGTCATTCATTTGGTCATTCAGTCATTTATCTGGTCATTCCGGCTGTCGATCCGGCGGTCGATCTGTTACATTTCTAACAAGGCCTTCTCGTGGCAATGCTACGAAATCACACCAGTGGTGGCCTAAAGAACCTACGTTAGAGGCGGTGGTCTCTATTTCTCAATCAATCATACATCATAATCAACTAGGTCACATATGGGCTGACGTCATAATCAATTTCGTCATCAATGACGCGATTTTGTTCGTCTTTAACGCTTAATACTACGTCACGTTGTACAAACCGTATGTTTGTACTATTTAATAAACATCACGTCGAATATTTTGAAACTAACTTGAATGGGCGCTGTTGCTGCTACAAGCAGCAACAGCAACCAGTCAAATTAGTTTCAAAATATTCAACAGGTTACCTGTATAGTTTTCTGGAAATTGAGATTCATGGAGTTCAGGGTTCGATCGATCACAACACAGGCAAAGCTTGGGTGGAGCACAGCTAGGGATGGGCGGGTAATAGCTAAAACTGGATTCCTCCATTGGGGATGCTATGAAAGAGTGCATCCCAACACACACACACACACGCACGCACGCACGCACGCACGCACGCACGCACGCACGCACGCACGCACGCACGCACGCACGCACGCACACACACACACCACCACCACCACCACCACCACCCACCCACCCACCCACCCACCCCCACTCCCGTTGTCGAAGTCGTTTCCCGAAAAAGAAATTTAAAAATCAGAGGCTCTGAGAAGACCGCGTCAGCTATGTGACTAATAAACAGTAGGCCCTATGTTTGATTGCATTGATCCGAAAAAGTTAACAGTTTCATAGTTAATATGAAATGTGGCCCTACGGTACATTTTGGAAACGATGTGCTTATAAACCGCTGCTGTTTTAGACAAAATGAACACCAGCAACCTCATAACGAGAAATGGAAGATAAGAATATGACACTTTACAGGTTAATCAAAAATGATCGTTTGTTTTTTAAGCTTTTGATTGAGCTATTTTCAAAATAAAAGTACGGCTTCATTCCATACGCTTGCCCCGTGGTCACGGGAAGTCAAATCTTACTGTGTCCTTGCGATGCGATTTAAAAGTTGGAATTTATAGATTGTGTATACTTCATTATTAAAACATTTGAGCTGTGAATTCCCAGAGACACAATTTTCAACGTACCTATGCACGTAGGCTGAAGATTATTTCGAATTTAATTTGACATGAATCTGTTGCTGCCATAAGCAGTAACAGCTTCAAGTCAAATTAGTTTTAAAATTTTCAAAACAATATTTATTCAGTTGTAAATTGGTCTTGGAATTCGGTCTTTCCCGTTCAAGGGTTAAAAAGTTGAACAATGATATTTTTTAAACTCGCAGTTTGTGAAACACAAATGCCACGCTCTATGAGGCTAGTGGCGACATACGCGGTTTTGTCCGAAGTATAAAAATGGCAGACGAACGGACAGGCAGATGGACGGGCGGGCGAATGGATGGGCAGGCAGACAGAGAGACAGACTTATACTATTTACGAGTCGGGATTAAAAAATATTTACGTAAAATCCGGCCAATTGCGCAACCCTAGGGACGGATTAATAGCCGGTGGCGTATACAGGGTACTAAGATTGAAGGGAGGAGAGGAACACTGGGTGTGTGCCCGGAAGGAGAATTTCGTTATACTCTCCTCCACTAACACCCCCCCCCCATAACACCCCCACCCCCACCAAACTTTGTGAAAAGCAGACTCACTGATGTCGGTATGTGTTTGTTTGCCATTTATTGAGTTCTTATTTTCTATGTCCCATTTAATGTCACGCAGAGCTGAACTTAAGGCAGTGCAGCTAGTGCATTTGCACAGCGCCCCCAAATATCCAGTACCCCAAAAAGTGACACACGATTTTCCACATTTTGGACCCCCTGTGCAACTTCAAGTTACAGGTATAGATATTCTACCTATAAGACTGATGTAGCAAAATCTCACAGTCTTCCGAACTCAGGGTCCCTATCGGCATTGCAGTTGAAAGGGGACTCTAGATTTCGCGCGATCCTAACAGCAGTTCCGATGGCCATGGGTAAGAATTTCAGAAACTACACAGGGCCCGTTGAGTCCGAAATTTGGTCCTGATGCCACGTATCAGAGGCAACGAGTGGGCGAGGTGATATTCATCAAGTGGGGCGTTCTCTCCTAATTATGGTCTTTGTGAAATGTCCATGTCTCTAACGACAATTAGAATATACACGGTGCGTGCGTGCGTGCGTGCGTGCGTGCGTGCGTGCGTGCGTGCGTGCGTGCGTGCGTGCGTGCGTGCGTGCGTGCGTGCGTGCGTGCGTGCGTGCGTGCGTGCGTGCGTGCGTGCGTGCGTGCGTGCGTACGTGCGTGCGTCCGAAGCTGTATGTAAAAAAATTAGATCTGGCTTAAATTTTAACACAAGATAGTGCGTGGCTGTACCCTAGGATTGCGCATCCGACAAATGCTCAAAACCCTAAAATCCGCAAAATCTTATTTTAAATTTCTGAGTAGTCTCTACAATGTGACAAAAACTGGATGGCGTGAGTTTGACATCTTTTATTGCTCTAGTGTGTAATGCAACGGCATAATGTGGAATAGATCTTTGCCTTTCAATGATCTATTTCGTGCAATCGCAGAGAAAGTGTAGTTATTTACACAATCAAATACGTAAATTAATTTCATTTCCAACGTGCAGCTGTTCAACTCGATGGCTAGTTGATGATTCCGCGTTCTGAAATTGAATAGAGTAACAACTTAGCGGCAGAACAGAATAGTAAACTATTTTTTTTAATGTTAGGCCTAAGGTAAGTCTGCCTTTATGTTGCTGTAAAATAATAGTCAACTTGGCCTGCTGATTTCATTATGGGATATAATCCTGCTCCTATGCGTTGTAAAATTCATCTTATATGACCAGACTTACTTCCCTTGAAACATAATTACTCACGCTGCCCGAAGGCCGGTGTGAGTATTGCGGTTTGTGCCGCCTGCCTGCCTGCCTGTCTGGCTGCCAGCCTGCATGCCTCTCTGCCTGCCTGCATGTCTCATGTGTGTATGCATGCATGCCTGCATGTCTGTCTGTCTGTTTGTTTACTGGGGCATATCTCCGGAATCCTATGGGGTAGAAAGACCAAATCTGGAATATATTTCGTGTGGCTAGGAAATTACTTAGTTTGATGCCAACAGTTCAAAAATCGAGATCACGGGTTCACTTAGTGCGTAAATAACTCTGTAATGCAAGAAGGTAGGTTCCTTCAAATCGGTAACATACATTCATATTGTGGTTGGCTAGAAGGGAAATATAGTTGCAGGTCATGAATTCAAATATCTAGGACATGGGCTCATTTTAGCCATAAATCGGGAACGCAAGTAGAATCACCAAATTTGACATATCCATTCATATTACCGGTGTCTAGAAATTATCAGTTTTAGAACAAAGCATCAAATATCTAGACGTAACGAATTTATTATATTTTGGGGGTAACAACAGCAGTAGCATCAGCAACAGCAGCAGCAGCAGCTCCCTCCTAGACCCACCAGTAAGAGTTCCCCACAATTATTTAGCCCTGGGCTAATTAGATTTAATCCAGCTCTGTTGTAGCAACAGGAGCAGCAACAGCAGCAGAAACGGAAGCAGTAGCAGCAACAACGACAACAACAGCGGCAGCAGCAACAGCAGCAGCAGTTCCCTCCTTGACCCACCCAGACCCAGTAAGAGCCCCCACCCACAACTATTTAGCAAATGGCCCAAATAGCCGTAATCCAGCTCTGTAGCAGCAACAGCAGCAGCGGGGCGGCGGCGGTAGCATCAGGAGCAGCAGCACCAGCGGCAACAACAGCAGCAGCAGTTAGCAGCAGCAGCAGCAGCTCCATTCTTGGCCCACCCGGTAATGGAGCCCCCATAACTACTTATTCCTGGGCCCAAATAGGCGTAATCCCGCTCTGTAGCAGCAACAGCGGGCTGAGAGCCTGAGATCTCTGGCTAGTAATCAACAAGGAACAAGTACTCCAGAGTTTATTTACAATGTCGCTGATATAAGCCCAAAGCTAATTTCGCGTACACACCTTCCAATAAAGATCCATTTTATCTATGTCCCGCCCATGTCTAGCTCAGCTCTGCCCACGCTTTGCGTGTGTTGGTATGGATATATATATATATATATATGTTGACCACTGAATTCTCAGAATCTAATTTTCAAGGTAACTCTACAGGTAAGTTGTTGAATATTTTTAACTGATTTGACTGGATGCTGTTAATGATGCGTAGCGTCGGCGTGTCCGCGTTTCCCCTCGTATTGGTGTTCCGATGGCGGTGGAAGTCAGATGCTCCGAAGAATACAAAAGGCGATCTCGTGGATCCGCGGAATGATAACGTTCCAGTGAGACCGAGCAGGCATTCCTGTGTACATCATCGTTCTACATCATGGTCTCATCTGTGCTGTTGGTTAAACACGTATGCCGTGTATACATATTATCCATTCTTGTGTAGGTCACTCTTATTATAGACGTAAATTCGGCTCAACTATTGGAGCTGGCCGAATGCTGGGTTACGTCGGTTTTACGCCGACGTTTGACTTGTTGGTTTGTTGAGAGTTACTATTCCTAGCTGATCTATATCTCGTCAGAGAACAACTTATCGGAAAACACCCAAGTGACAATATAAAGACGGACGGTCACCAAGGATTCCTAGGGCGTAATATAAGCCGAATATATATGATATGAAAATAACCTTCTCCTTAAAGAAGCTTTCGCCGAAGCGAGAGGATATGCCTCGCGCAGGCCGCCATCAGTATGTGTTCATCCAACCGTAGTTGGGTACACCGCAGTGTATTAAGAGGTGATTGCGTGTATTTAGACACGTGTTGTGTACGCTGTATTATGAGAAACGGCTGGTCAGTCCCCGCAGATACTGGTCAGGCCGAATCTCTAAACTGATTAAGCTAGGTGGATGCAGCTCTAATTAGCAGTCCTTCAATGGACACCAAACTGATGTTTGTTAAACACAGATAGTTATGCCACCGCGGCCCTGCACCCTGGCCTATCGTTTAAAACAGATTTTCGTCTGCTTGTCCAAGGTGAGCTCTGGCCTCCCGTAGGAGTCGACCGTGGAGCAAACCCAACAAACAGACTGCGCGTACAGATGCTACGCTAGCGACCGATGGATCAGCCAACAGCGATTTCCATTCAACTAGACCAAGCACAACAAGACAAAGCAAAGACAGGACAATACAAACGCCTTTTAGAAGCACTGTAAACTAGTTATGGCTTGGTCGAAGAAACCCGTGACAAACTGTTGGTGAGTAGTTTCACTTAGAAAGCGTGGAGGGCCCACTCGAACATTCTAAGGCACTCTGGAATTAGTCTGCCTAGCGGGTCTTTTGCCGCGGGACGAAGTGTCGGAATCAAACCGTATAGATTTTTCCGGCGTTAGGGTTATAATGAAACAACCAAGATTCACTGCTAAGGCCAGTACAATTAATTATTTATTTATTTATTTCGCAGTGAATTTCTTCTTTTGCATGTAGTTTTATCTTACAAAGGTATCACTGAAGATACTGAGGGAAGATTGATGCGCCTCCATTAGGATTGAATCCGCCGAGAAACCTAAGCGATTTCTGCAATGGTGCAACCGAACTGGAATGTGTGTGGGGGGGGGGGCGGAATACATATGTAAAACAAGTATGGCCGAAGATGAGCTGGAGTTAGTCGCAAATAGAGACAGTTGCTCTGCCCTCTTGTTGAACTTTTTTTATAGGTTTACCACTAGATGTTTGTGCCACCAGAAGCGATCTTTACAGTAACTAGTTGCTTTTTAAAGCAACAGCATCGGCTTGTTAGCGGATTCTAACACAAAAAGCTGAGTTACTATCTATGCTAGATTATGCCGACCTTGTGTCAATTTTGGCACAAGAACGGTTGCTAATGTAGCTCGCCGGGTAGTGTCGGGCCGTTCCGGTGTATCATGTCGACTCGCCACGCTGCAAGTGCACGACGAATGATGACGCTGGTTAGCATCCGGTCTCGGGGTAACAGACCTTGTACAAGACTGCCCTGCGGGTAACAAAAACCGGCTCCTACGGCCGGTGGAACTCAATCGTTCCGGTGGGGCCATGCGACCATCGTCGCGAACATTAAACACAACTGTCTCATCCCAAGAATTTGTGTCACCAGTATGCCTGTCCATAGCAATTTCGTGATCTATGGACTTACAAGATTTGATTTTGGTGACCTAAAAATATAAGTCTATACAATGATTTTACCTAAACAATTATAAATATGCTAGATAAAACTAAAATAAGAGCATACGAAAATACGAGACATAGAGACAGGTAGATGAACTCTTAAACATGGGGCTCCCGGAGGTACCACACAGACTCGTAGGTCCGCAGAGGTATCCCCACAAGGGAGGCTCCCGCACACGAGACTTAACTATGTAACTTAATATAAGTTATTATACCTCTAAGCTGAAAGGAAGAAGATTATCTCGGACGAAAAGTTATGTGCCTCAAGCGGGCACTACTCTTAGTGCTAGTTTGGGTAAGGAGTATTATCCTCACGTGGACCGTCGTCGCTGAATCCTTGCGAGACAACTGGACACCTTTATAGATGCCTCAAGCCCTGAGTCCGCCTTCAAGGAGAAACGGTTCCTATTAGAACATGGCAGTCCACAATACATTAACAGCTACCGCCCTAAGAATAGAAAATTTCCTGGAACAGGAGAAAAATGTACGGCACAAAAATCATCCAGTAGATGAGGTAGAACATATGGCGCCAACTAACACAGCAAACACTACATCACCTTCGGCCACAGCCACCAATGCTCTAATACACAAAGAACACCTGCCAGATCACAATAAGTTAAATCAAATGCAGAGAGACAGAGGTCGGGGCCAGTTCCATCGAGGGTGCTCTAATGAAAGAATGAATGAATTTATTTACACCCAGACCTCTTTACAAGGTATATAGGGGCATTTCTATATCTCAGTAATCTGGCCATGGATGCAGCAATAACAGCTACCATGAAAAGATAAATGCAAGGTTGCAGGAAATAACAAGCCAAATGGCTTCTCTTACCAACATGCTCAAAACACTATTAGCCACAGTAGCAGCACAGAATACCACTTGCAATAACCCACACCCAGATGACTGCATTGAGTGGAGACAGTCCAGCCATTTGAGGGAACCACCACCAATAAGAAACAAATACCCTTTCAAGTATGCAATGGCACAGCTGACGGTATCACCCTCATGCCCCACGTTCGCTGTGGCCATTTGGTGGAAGTGATCTCTGTGGAAACCTACGGTGCTGCCTGATGATTGCTTACCCGAACATTTACATGACTTATATTTGCATACCACAATTGGCTTAGCTAAAGAACACAAGTGAGATGTGCGCCGTTTACCATACAAATACAGGGAGAGTTTCTCATCGGGTGATTTAGAGCTTGGAGAAACTCACCTGGTACATCACTCCATCGACACCGGGAATAATCGACCAGTCCCTCAGCTCGTGCACTATCCCCAAATCCATAAGGAAGCAGACGCTCACCAATAAGTAACGGACATGCTGAGAACAGGCATTATCGAAACCTCTGCACCCCTGGGCCAGCCCTATGGTCCTCACAGGTAAAAAAAGGGCGGGTCATTGCGATTTTTTCATCAACTACCATCACCTAAAAGACCTGAGTGTGAAAAATGCATACCCCCTTCCACCCATCGATCAGGCTCTGGATTCATTGGCTGGAGCCAAATGGTTCTGTATATTAGACCTCGTGAGCGGTTATTGGCAGGTGGCCATGGAGGATGGCGACTACGAGAAAACAGCGTTTAGATGCAGAGACGGTCTGTTCCTGTTCCAAAAAGTGCTGTATGGCCTGTGCAATGCCCCTGGGATATTCGAACATCAAATGGTGCAGTTCTTAACTAAATTACAATGGCAGGTCTGCTTATGCTATCTGGACGACGTGATTTTCTTTGAGCAAACCGTGTGCCAATTTGCAAGAGGTATTGGAATGGTTTAAAAACATCAATCTCAAGCTCAAACCCAAAAAGTGTCATTTCTTCAGACAACAGGCTGAATTCCTGGGCGATGTTATATTCGCCGATGGTGTGGACTGGACGACAGCTGAAATCGCTCATGAACAGGAAACCGACGAGCATACATGACATATATATGCATGGATCCAGGAGGGGTATATATATATATCTGTATATCAATAATCGTATAGTAATTCCCGAGCATTTCTGAGTCATGAACAATAGCATGACAATGCTGGACATTTAGCCATAGAAAGGATCACTGAACATATTAAAACCAGGTTCCATTGGATTAACATACGCGATAGTGTGAAGGCATAGGTGGCCGAATGCATACCCTGCCAACGCCCTTCTGTTGGTTTCCATGCCATTACAAACCAGAATCGTTGGTGCGCCATGGGAGCGAGTGGCTATCAATGTGCTCAGGCCCTTAAACATAACGGATGAAGGTAGTAAATACATCCTCATGCAACAAGATTACTTTACGAAGTGGGTAGAGGCATTCACTCTGCCGGACCAAGAGGGGCCACCGTGGTTGATGTTCTGGCCCGCAATGCCTTCTGTCATTTCGGCATGCCCTATGAGTTACACTCCGACCAAGGCAGCAATGTTGAGAACCGTTTGATCGTTGAGTGCTGCAAATTGTTTCATATTGTCAAAACTCATACGACGCCCTAGAGAGGGTAGAGAGGTTCAATAGAACCCTTGCAGCCATGGTGACTAAGGAAATGCACCTTGATTGTCATGATTGGGATCTTCGTCTCCCTTATGTTCTCATGGTATACTAAACTTCTGTTCATTCCAGCACAGGATTTACCCCTGCTAGGTTAATGCTAGTCCACGAGTTAGCCGTACCCCTGGATCTAGCCATACTTAGGATCCCCGATGAAACAAACTCGCCGTCTCTCTATGTCGAACTCATGCGTCAATGAATAGAACAGGCCCATGAGCTCGTCCAACACACCCTTTCCACTGTACATTGGCGCCAGAAAACCTTGCAATACCGTGGTGTACATGCAAAGCCTTAGAAGGCCGGAAAATGCTTTGGGTTCGTGATACCAGACGTTCTGAAAATGCACCGAGTAAACTGAGTTACCAGTGGTACGATCCCTATGTGGTAGTAGGTAAGAAGTCGGATGTGACCTACATGATCCGTGCTCTGGCTGGCCTGACCTCAGTGATCCACGTCGATCGACTTAAGGCATGTGTTTGCACTGATCCAGAGCCTGAGCTCGGGCTTTGTGAGATGCCAGACACAGGCACCCAGACCGACGTTTCGGCAGAGACGGGTACTCCCGACATTAACCCCTGGCATGACGGCGCAAGTTTTACCCCTCACCTACCAAGCCAAGAGTTGGGCCAACCCATGGTTAATGACGAGGATGATAACGAGATACATGCTCGCCCTGGCAAGCTGTATCTGAAGACCTTTTTGTTTGTGCTGTCCAAGGGGAAGGGTGGAACGTTGTGCCACCTTCCTCTTCCCACTCCCACCCACTTCAGGCTATTACCCTGATTATAGAGTTACCACATGCAGAGGCAGAGGCTACTCCCAGCTGTTGCGCTAGCCCATGGTGGAACATGTAATAAGTAGCATGAAAGTGATAGGGCCTGATGAGCCCTCGGCCTGTTATTTTGAACAGGTGAATGCCAAACTTGGCGTCAATCTATCCTCATCCCAACACTCCCTGACCACCAACCCCTGACCCAAGTTCCCCATCCACCATACCAATCCTTCTCCTAATGGCACACAGACCAACCATGCCGAGTTCGGACATCACGTTTCCAAATCTCCTCACACTCCACTCGTCATCAGTGGCTGGTGATAACTCTGATATGAGATAACTTAGCACTCCACCCCACCCAACCCCCACGTGGATCAGGCCCCCCCCCCCCCCGATGCACCAGCCGCTCCTATGGCGACTGGTGGCAATCGAGTAAGTGACGCGATCTATAAATTCTCTGACCGTTTATTCCCTGTGTGGAAAAGGTAAGAAACCATGCCGACAATTGTGTAATGGAAGATTAAGTCCGATATTCCATGGAGACCCCACCCTACTCCAGCCCCCATTCCCCATGAGCAATCAAGACAAACACAAATACATGACGTCATCTACCATAACAACACTTGCCATCGTTATTTACCCATCCATAATGCACGATAATCGCCAACACACATGTCAGCTATACACCTGATGGCATGATACTAGTACGCACCTACATCACAACTACACCATAGTGACCACACTCCTATTTCACCTTGTGCCCAACTACCAGCATACACCTATCTGCCTCACCACAGTAGATTTAACACCATAAAAAAACTTTCCTTCACACGCCAGATACAGCGCCAACATACTGAGACGTTCTGCCCCTATGACATTTCAAGACATGCCTGCATGTGTTGGTATGTCATGGAGACAGGCGATTTCATTACCTATTATACCACGGTTTTACGAGTTTCTGTCAACATTAGTATGTCATTACCTGTTTGCCAGATAGCGGCTGTTACCTACAACACTTATCCATCCTGTCCTCTGATATTTAGGGTTTATTTACCGTTTAGATAGGTTAATTCTTCATCAGATTTTCCTAGCGTTGCACAAATTGTGGGCGCATCCATTTTGAATAATTAACGCGCAGTATTCTGGGAAGGATAACGGCGCACGTACCACGTGTCAGAATTCTGGCACACTTCAGCTCATGCTGAAGCGCGTCATAATGTGACTCGAGATGGAGTGTGTGACGTAACAATAAGGAAATGTTACTATAAATAGTCCCATTTGCTTTAAATCGGGGTGGACGTTTCGGACAACCAACCAAACTAGATCAAGCTTTACGCTAGATAGTTTACCTTTAGCATAAATTGTGGTGGAAGTGTAGCTAGTCCCGTGTTGCAATTATTATGGCGCAGGAGATGATAACAGCGGAAACGGTACGATTGCTTACGAACTAAACTGTGGTCTGAGCCAATTTTTACATAGGAGAGCCCGCAGTTTGTTTGATATTTACGGTATCATCTACTCGTCATAATCATATCGTTCCCACCATAATTCCACCACAAATCTATGCCCACCACGGACCCACCATAAACATATAGACCTGTCATTGAACAGAGGTGTCCCGATTGATTGGCATTGTCGAGCGTGCGTAACTAACGTGATATTGTGCCGGCGAGTTACCGAGAATGGTTATTGGGTAAGTTGACCACTAGACTTTGTTAATCAGTCGGTCCACCATAGTTCCACCATAGTTGGTCCACAATAGTTCCACCATAGTTGGTCCACCATAGTTCCGCCATAGTTCCACCATAGTTGGTCCACCATAGTTCCACCATAAACAAGCCACCATAGTGGTGATAGATGAATAGCATGTTATTAGTATATAACTGCTATTGGTAAACCAGCAGCAGTGCGCCGTAGTACTGTTTACTATTTACGTCATATTTGTTTACGTCTGTCTACCGCGGTGTAGCGTAAGGGGTTACGTCCCTTTACGGTATAGCTCCTCAGGAGTTGTCTCGCTTGCACTTCGGCAAGCGAGTTAAGCCTATTGCCGAGATAGGGCACGCTATATGGTATACAAATCGTCAATGTACCGTGACATCTGAGCATCTGTCAGATGCTGTTTTACTAGCCTGTTTATAGTTGTAAATAGAGTTACCTGTTTGTTGTTTATTTAAATCCTTCTCTTGTGTTATTATCTGGCTTATGTCAGCAGTAGGATTTGAGCAGTGAGCACAGCACACGAACCCAACTTTGGTCGTTAACTGGATACTCATGGTTGATAGAAGGGATATTCGACAGAGAGCTTCTCGGGAAGCTGCTACTGTTGTCACACTATCATTATTAGTGTCTTGCGGACACTGTGAGCCATCATTGGCTTGTCTTATTGAGGTTGTCGCCTCTGTTGTTGTTGTCGTTATATCCCTAGTCCTCACCACGAGTGGTAGCCCGTGACAATCCTACCAACAGCACCAACACATAAAATAGTCATCGCCAAAGAGTAGCGTGGCTAACCTGGGGAATTAACTGGCACTTCTACATTACATAATCAACCCAGCTTGCAACTCATATTTCCGCCATCACCAGTCGCCACGTCATACAAGAATAATGACATTCGCCAACATTCATCAATGTTCTCCAACGTTCGCCAACATTTACAGTGAACCATACACAAATACAGGATTCGGTCAAGAGCAACAATAAATATCACCAATCCACGCCAACGAGAAGCATCCCTTCGCTCGGACGCGACTCCAGCATTACAATAATTAAATATTATAGCAACCTAACACACATAATCCCATATAACTTCGTTGAGAGAGAGAGAGAGAGAGAGAGAGGGAGAGAGAGAAATGCCCGCAGACTGCAGTCAGTAAGCGAGTAGGATTTTGCTACCGAAAGCTGAAGCTCGATTACGGTCTGGTGCAAGAACTGCAGTAAGCTATGACGGCGTTCACACGCTAAGTAGCTCTGTCCCACTAATAGGCTCGGCCGTAAAAGAGTGAAAATATACAAATATCCTACGAGGTTGCCAATGCAACCATAATGCCACCACTTCCCGACGTTATCCATTTACAAATATTACAGCGCCAGATTCCGTGATATGCTGCAATCCCCCTGTAAAACATATAACCACCAACACGCCATGAAACATGGACACGCAGAATGATCACCTCACAAATCTTCAAACAACGGAATCTTGTATTTGTATTATTGTCACAGTGTTCATGTACTGTACTCTACTGATTAAGTTCGTGTCCATGAACCTCGAGGCTAGTTGATTGCTTGGCATCCCGCTGGCCCGCTAAATGCAGGTAATATTCTACCACAAGTGGTGCGGTAACTTGGCTATTAACCATATGACACCGCTTAAACTAGAACATTAAAATTGGTACAACTTATGAATGTTACGATTTTGACTAAGAAATCTACTGTCCTCACAAATCGTTATTGCAACGGACCGGTTGTAAGCAGCGCCAAAATCCAAACACTCCTTAAATTGTGAGTGTTTCAAAAATTCTCGTCCATCATTTCCAAGTGGTGACTTTTAGCAGTTGGCCAGGGTAAAATTACCCGCACACATCTGCGCTGTTGGTGGTTCGCCAACACGAGCCGTAACCAGAGCATGGATACGTGTGATTGGACCTATTCAGGAGGCGGGCCAGCATGTGCCCGCGGTTTCCGAAGATGGGCGTAACTCCCACCAACATATTGATCACGACCTCCTGTTAGAGCGTGCCTACTGTCTGGCTTGTAATACCTTGTTCTCAGCACGCCGTTTCGGAGTCACACATGCAGCCACTTCTGGACATTCTGTGTCGGTCCTCGACCTAGTACAAGGAGAAGAAATGCAGGATGGGGCCGCCTTCGGGCCACGAGTAGCGCTGCGAGAACTGGAATGGGTGATGACCGGTAAAATCAAGAAGTGGCAAAAGCGTTCTCCACCATCTTCTCCCGGCGAACTTGTGATCATAACCGACCCGGTAGACCTATTAGAATGTGCGATTAGAGATATTTCAGCGGCGGCGCTGGTGACGTTGGAGCCTCCATCAAAAGGCACAGTGCCGAAACCATCAGTTAGAAAGCCAACTACTCCTTCACGTGTGTTTCACGGCAAACAGTTCCGCATAGCCTTAGCGCCAGTCACAGGCAGTCCAATATTCACTATATCATGGACAATCACTAATCGTCTACTTCTTGCCGCACAATGCCATAAAAGGAAACATCGGCTATCGCACTGAACCCGCAGCAAACGAAGACCACCCCCAAGAGCAGCACCATGCCACCAGGACCAGCGCCAATCACAAACGCGATGCGCAGCACTACAATAGACAGCACTCTCGCCAGGATCACCGCCACGCCAACAGTAACAGCGCCTATCTGCACCACCACCACGTGCAGCACCACGACCACCAGCACCATCACCACGTTCAGTGGCATGCCAACAGTCTCAGCACAGACCAGCACCACCACAACGATCAGCACCACGCCAACCAGCTGCGGCACCACCATAGCAGCATTCAGCGCCATGCTAACAGCTACTTCTACACGGCGGATCACCAGCTCCATCATCAAACCACCACCGCCAACTTTTCATCCAGCACTCTGCAGGACAGTAACCGCATCAACACATGCCAACTTCTTAGACATGAACATTTCAGCGCTAAGGATTAATTATACGAACCTTCATGTGGTAATGCGTAGTAACCAGTCGACCCAGGCGTATTTAAGTTTCTACGTATCTCCTTCATAAGTTATACATTGGCGCCGTATTGGATTGGAACTAAATAAGTACCTGGTAGTTTCATCCGAATAGGTTTTATATTATTATTATTATATTCTTTTCTTCTTATACATAATTTACGTAGGCCTATTTGTACCCTCTGCAGGATGGCCAATAGCCATTCTACGTAGCTTTTAGTAATAAAAGTTACGATATAAAATATGTATAAACTGCGTAGTCCCAGCAAATTGGCTGGGGCGGTTCAGACCTTTGATGGGATTATATATATATTTTTTATTATTATCCATTTAAACGTCTTTTAAAAAGAGTGATATTATAGGGACGGCGAGAGCCGTTCGTGTGGCTCCCAAAAAGAGCCACACGTAAAATTAGGTACGTGGAGCCTGGACGTCCTCGGCACGGGGAATATTTACCACCCACGGAAAGAGGGCGTCCTCGTGAGCTATTGTTTCACCATAATTGTATGTTATAAAACAATAAAGTATGCACATCACACACGAAAAAACATAAAACGAGCCTGCGCCTAAGTAACTCGGGCCAAAAATGAAAAGTATGCCAACCCAGCCACTTTGCAAGTCTATGTGCCTATCTCATATAAATATGTGTCTCATGTGTCACTCTATCCTCTCGGCGACGCGCCAACCTAAGAAGTCTATAATTCTCACCTAACATTCACCCATGGTGCCAAGCTAGGGTGTGTGGTGGTTGTGTAGTGCAGATCGCTCAGTCAGGTACGAACCAACCTGGGTCATCCGCGTGTGAAACAGCCCAGTCTGAGTTGCTTCAACCTCAAACCCGTCGGTTCCATAGACCAGCGCGTGTAGCCGCAGAAAAGAGAGCGCTGATTAATAGAGTACGTAAGAACGTCTATCGTGCATGCACGGCAATAAGACATTGCCTACCCACGCTGTACAGAGAGCACGGCGAATGGCACGCTTAAGTATATAGTTACCTGTATTTCGGGAATCCTTGATACGAGACCTCAGCCATCTTGGTATGCATCATTACCAGGATTCGTTGGGAAAGACGAATCCATTTACAGAATTGAAATCGGTCCAGGAATGGCAGAGATATCAGTAAATGAAGGTTTGGTCTATTTAATTCTTCCAAGTTGCTGTAGGTCGCCATCGCGCATATCATGGTAGGGGTAAGGTGTTGTTACGTCACAATCACGTGTTTCTTCATGCTAACCCCTCCACGAAATGCATGATGATTGATCAGCTCTGCTATGGTGACTGTTGATTGGTCGCCATAGAGTATATAAGGAGTCGCACTGGCAGTATTCCTCAGTCGGGCCAGGGCGTCTGACCAGGGTGGAAGACGTTACCTTATAGTCTTTCTATGCAGCGTTCGCTGTAAGCAATCTACACCAGCATATTCCGCATCAGCATCTGAAATTGTGACTGGGAGCCGTACTCATATCATACAGCGCCGACGAATTTGTGGAACCGCACTTTAGGGGTCAATAAACCAACTTAAAATCAGGTCGCCCCAGTCAACTCGTCAGGAACGGTACTGCCGCCAACATCAGTGGTGACGTGTTCCTGGAAAGAAATCGCCAGGACCTGTTAAGTGACGCCGTTCCCTTTGGTCGATAACATCCAAACCAGTATGTGAGATGATTGGTCAGGCGAAAAAGTGGTAAATAGAACTGTGCGCGTATCCAGTGTCTCTTATGATTTGATTAACTGCTCTTACTGCACATATTGCTTTTGGCGCTTCGCTACTGAGCTAAGCGGCGCTGGTCGTCTTGTGCCATGACTATTTAAAAACAGCCTCTTCATTATGGGAGGCAAGTTTAATCCACGCCAGTAAATTTGACTGTAATATAACTGTTTGTGCTATTATTTTTGTGCCAACGACTAAGAGGCGCTAACGACATCCAGAATACAGCACTGCTTCCTGAACGCCACGCCACCAACTACTGTGCCAACATGCGCAGCTGACTAACAGGCGCCAACAAACTACTGTGCCGTAAATGAGCATTGCACTTATGACTAATAGGCATTCATTATTATTGCAATATAGTTATTTTCCTTTTTCTAGCGCTGATTACAAGTATGTGCCATAGGTCAGCTAGAGCTAATCGTACTGTAAAGATTGTAACACGGCGAGCGACGTTAAACACTGTTTATTTTTAATTTGTTAAGTTAAATAGTTATATCATTTAAACTGTGATATCATTTAAACTGTGCAATGCTTACACTTATACTATACAGCTTCACTCACTAGACCACTTACTTTTCTAAATACAGCAACACGTTTTCACTATAGAGGGTTCTCTCGTGCCTGCACCAATAGACTCGAGCTACGGCGACTAATCCTAATTAGTATTAGCTTAGATATTTTGCTAGGATAAAGTAGTCAGGCCAACTGCTCAAACGAAGGAGAGATGTATATTGCAAAGCCTCTTTCCCGGCTTTGGTGCCGTTACATAGCAAGCCATGTTTCCATAATTAGCCACTGACGTTACGGCCGTCTAAATTACTTCTAGAGCAGCGGTCTCTTTCGCCGACTTTGCCTCTGGCCAACTAATTGTTTGGTTAGAGCTGACCCGAGAAATCGCAGAGGTTTCTTGATGTTTAGAATCGAAACGGCGACGTCTCACACACTTCCGCTGTACCCTCACCAGTACCTCTAGGATAACTATAAGCCAAAGTAGAATTCACTGCGCAAACATTAATTATAGTAGAAACGGCCTAGCAGTGACTCACAGGGCAGTTACATAACCATAAAGCAGGTAAACGTTATCTCTGAGAGAACGAATCTTTTTTGGTTCGTTCTTGACATGCTTGACACCAGAAAAAGACACAGATCTCAGACTAACTTTACGGTGACTGGGAGAAGCAAATTAACTCTCCACGACTTCCAGGAAGGTCACCATAGTCTGTCATCTGTTTCTACAGCCCGTCGTAAATAGATACGCTGCTTATTCAATGCTCTGTGTGTTATCTTGTCCTTGTCTTGTTATTTGTGGTTGTGCTGACACGTGGTTATAAGTCGTTCATCAGTTTCGGACTCGTTGGCCAGGCAACATGTATACGCCATTGGCCTGAGGGAGTGGTCCAATGGGTATATTCTGGGATGGATACCCGGGCTCATCCGCCAGGAAGGCAACCTGTTATCAACGTTAAGTAGGCATAGGCCATTCGCGGCATAAACACCTATATGGCTGGACTCAATAACTAATGGTTAGCCTAGCTCCTCATGAAGGACTGCTAAAATAACGTGGTGCCAACTAAAACACAGATTAGCATAAGAGGTGACTGTGCCGGATCGTGTTGAAGTCAGCTCACCGCCTCCACGTAAACCAGCTTGCATCCCTATATATAAATAACTACATATCTATAATTCACACACTCTTTTAGCATTGCTCTAAATAAGGATCACAGAAAACGAATTACTTTGTTGAACCATGTGCATAGACTTTTGCAAGAAGCCAGCTTTCGACTCACTGGACTATAAATATCTTTATATCCATCACATTCTCTAGAACTAGAATGCAGAGACACACCAGTTACACTGATGGAAATGTTGACGCAGTTGTGTTCACTGTTGGCGGCAATGGTTGCCCAGCCCCACTGGAA
This sequence comes from Chaetoderma sp. LZ-2023a, assembly GCA_034401795.1. NCBI lineage: Eukaryota > Metazoa > Mollusca > Caudofoveata > Chaetodermatida > Chaetodermatidae > Chaetoderma > Chaetoderma sp. LZ-2023a. The sequence continues at coordinate 166,667,661 of CM067370.1, read as the reverse complement.
CATGAACACTGAACATTCCACCGACTCTAGAGCTCTGTCTTTGTGGTCAGCGGTTGCCCGCAGTCTTCATTCCGCATCCCCGAGGCAAGCTAACTAGCATCGTCGGGCCGATGAGTACCAGGCATACGAGTCCGAGTCCGAGCAAGAATTGGCGGAGCAGCGCAGCGCCGGAGCTACACTATGTCTGAAAACAGTGCTAACATATGGATTTTATTTTCAAGCATTCCCAACAATGGGAGGGCAAATTTGCCATATGAGTTATCATATGTTTACCATCTCACTGAGAAACCTAATTGGCGCTGCCTTTTTCCTGGTAGCTGACCATTGACCGCGAACAACACAAACATGCGAATCTTCGCACTTTCAGCAGTACCCTCCGTTTCCCACCATACCACCAAAGCTGCCCGATACTTGGTGTCTATCTGTTCTACTCATTGAAATAACGCATACGTTGCTACCACTACTAGGCCTAGTTGTATTGCTACCTTTGTGTGTTAAAATGATGTTATGTCATCTCAGCTCTATCGATTTGGCATTTCCTGTAATGTATCGTCTTTTCCGAAAACGGGTAGGCAGGAGTAAACAGTGAAATCAAAATTACAAAATAAACGCTGGTAAACGCTAGAAACCTGTTGAACATTTTAAAAGTAATTTGACAGAAATTTGATAGGAAACTGCCCCTGTCTCTGACAGCAAAATCTTCCAGTCAAAATAGTGTGAAATATTCAGCAGAATATTTCTTACATCATATTAAATGTACATGAAATTATTTAAAATATATTAAGAATATTTTAACCTACAAATTTTAGCATTTAAAGAACTTTATATACTTTTATACGATGTAAGAAATAGTAAGTTGATTTTTTTAACTACTTTGACTGAAAGCTGTTGCTGACTTAGTTTGCTGTGCATTTTGACAGAGAGTTGACTGAAAGTCAACGATACCTAAGAAAATAACGACTTTCAGTCAAATTCATATTTAAATATACATTTTTAAAAATGTATAACCACCCAATCAAGAGCATGTTGAATTAAATAGATTTTTCAGGCGAATATCGCGCTACAGGTAACGTATACATGTATTTACATTACACAGTTATATGATGCTAATTGATGATTATGATGATAATTAATGATAATGATCGATGATGATAATTGATGTTGTTGATTGATGATGATTGATAACGCACATGTTATGTTACAACATTAGGCCTACATGATTATGGTGTTGAAATAATGAACTATACCAGCTCTACCCAGTGTACCGTAACGGCAAACATTATTTTCACACCTTTCCAGTTTGTGGCGATTGCCTGCGTCACCGGTGCTAGCTATGCAGTGGCAACCGTGTATTAGTAGACTTATTAGGCTTACTAGGAATATGATCTGGGCTCGGGCGATAAATGTCTAACGATTTTCAACCTTGATATCCCAATATCTCATATTGGGCTCATACGGTGAAATATTTTGAACTCAATTCTACTATAAGTTCTTGCTTTCAATGTACTCGACATCTTTAAATCAAATTAAAATCAAAATATTCAGCAACTAAATTCCTATATCGTAAATAATGTAAAGCACGATATTTGCTGTATTAGCTAACTTATATTACGAAATCACTGGTCAGGTCAAATGTAAAGGCAATAAGGATCGCACTATTCCCACCCTCCCCACCTCTTAATGGTGTAAATAGCGGACCCCTCAAACCCCTCGTATTACGTATAACAGTAGAAACTGTTTATAATGGACCCAATTTAGAAGGGCACACGGCGGTAGCTCTTTATGATATGTGGTCATAAGACCACGTTTCTTAAGAAATACGCGATCTTGTGGACACCAAAACATTCACTGTGACAAGTATTTTTTTATTAAGTCACATGGTGTTCTTAATGAATGCTCTTTTATGATCCATAATGTGCCCGTTATAGATAGGTAAAATTACCCTTTTATCCATACATTCGTCTGCCCGTCTTCTTTTATTTCCAGCCACTCCTTCATTCAATTCATTCATTCATTCATTCATTCACCCATCCATCCATCCATCCATCCATCCATCCATCCATCCATCCATCCATCCATCCATCCATCCATCCATCCATCCATCCACCCACCCACCCACCCACCCACCCATCCATCCATCCATCCATCCATACTTCCTTATGATGAGAGCGCAAGACACAATGATTTTCAATTTAGCCCAACATTGATACTTCCTTTTAATGAGACGGCATGATACGCTGTCCTTCGGGGTTAAAGGTTCAATGTCATAGTGATATTGGTCAAAACATTATAGTTTCCAGCATTAACATGTTATGTTTAGCTCAACCTCGCGAATTTATATCTCCAGTTTGCGTAATCATAATAACAGTTCACACTAGATACTACAACCTCTTTACTATCCCCACTCATTTTGGAAAATAAAATGGAGGGGCTATTGCAATCGCCTCAGTCGGTCTGTCCGTCTCTCTGTCCGTCTGTCCGTCTGTCCGTCCATCCAGCTATCTCCTCCGAAGCCGTTTGGTGGAATTCAATCAAATGTGGCATGTGAGTTACCCATACGATGATGGACTGCATTTTCATCAGGCTCCACCACCAGCCTTGTTGGGGGCAGGGTGTGTGTTAGAGGCAGAAGGTTAAAGTTGGCAGAATTCGACCAAATTTGATATGTTAGTTACCCATATGATTGTGGATTGTGAAACAATGTTTACATTAGTCTCTGCCCTCGTGTGTGTATGCGTGCATGTGTGCTTGCGCACGTGCATGCGTGTGTGTTTGGGAATGTGTGTCCAATCAAATGTGTACTCTTGCTCATTTTAAGACGTCAAAAGGATACGGATAACCTTAATTCCTAAGAATTTGTATTTCTTATGAAAAACATGACCTCAATTCAGCTTGAATGACGTCATTTATGAACATTAGATATGAGTATTCTATTGATACATTTAAATTGATACATTGATACATTTGCAGTTAAATCTCAAACATTTTGACCTCTGCGTGCGTGCATGCGTGCGTGCGTGCGTGAGTGCGTGCGTGCGTGCGTGCGTGTGTATGTCCCAGTGAAATACATTCATATGTGTCACATTTTCTCCCCTGAAAACATTTGATTAATTGTGTTTATCTATTACTTTTCCGAGTCAGAGTCTGAAAACAACCCTTAAAACACCATTTCCGCTAGATAACTTGAAAATGCCTATTCAGTTCAAATGTGTGTCCTATGAAAGTACCTCAATGTGATCATCTGTCTCAAAAAGTTGTTTGTATTCCCCAAATCATTGTTCATACTAGATCTCTAGTGTTCTTACGTTTGGAAATTTCTTTAGGCCGCATAACATGCACAATGACATGATATTTTTCAGGGTTGTCAATTTCCAGGTAAATACTAGGGCAGTGGGACATACAGGGAAATACCGGGAAATACTGCGAAATATTTGGAAATACTGGGAAATATTGGGAAATATTGGGAAATACTGGGAACTACTCAGATATCAGGTGGCAAGTTTATATATTTACCAACATGGTTGTTGTAATCATGCTTAAGAAAACACTGGCAAGCATTAGCAAATATTATAACTTGCAAACCTATGCATAAGGAACATTGCCTTCTAACTGTTAAAGCAAAACTACATCAGACAAAATTGAACATCCAAAGAAATACCATTATAATTTTATGAGGTCAGACTGGATATTTGACAGTAAATCACCGTCTACAGATCTGCATAGAGTTCACAATAAATCTATATAATTACCTACCCAATAATAAAAGGCTTTGCCTACTACTATCAGAATATGCAATGTAAACTTACTTCTGAGGTCTTACCTATTGCAATGCACTTGCTTAACCATTTAGCACTCAAGTCGGCGAAAATGGCTTCTGCAGTGGTCTTGAGAAATGTCCATTTGCAGACCAAGAGAAAACCTTTTTTAATTTACAACTAATGCCTGGCTCGATAACTGAGCCAGTAATTCCGGTAGTAAATTTTCAAAAATAGCCATCTTTTGCTCTGCAAATAGATATTTCCTATTGAATAATTGAAATTTGCTTGAACAAATTTGAGTGTTAAAGGGTTAAATAATTGATTCACTTTCTGGGATATCACTACATCTAAGTTAGGGCTATGATGACTGAATACATTTCATTCAACTGTAACCTGCTGACCATATGTGTATAGATGGAAATACTTGCAAGCCCAAACTACAGCTAACACCTCTCGCTCCAACTGACAATATTTCTGTTCTACTTGGGTTAGCGATCGACTGCCATATGCCACAACCTCTGGCTTTTCTGGATCACTGCACTGCACCAAAGCACAACCTAGGCCCACTGGGGATGCATCAACAATAACTTCTGTTTGTTTCTCCACATCAAAATATGCCCAAACTGGTTTCCGAGAAGGAACTGACATAATCATCTGAACTGCTTCTTACGCCACTCAAATATGACGTCTTTGCGTGTCAACTTTCTTAAAGGGGCTGTAACTGTGGAATAATTTGGAATAAATCTCGCACTATAGTTCACCATACTTATTAGACTTTGTACTTCTTGTTTTGATTTTGGCTCTGACATCTTGGGTAAAGCTTCAATTCTCTGTGGATCTGGTGATGTTCCTTGCTCAGAAAACACAAATCCAAAAAATTCAAGTGATGACTTGTTGTACGCGCATTTGGCTGCATTTAAAGTAAAACCTTTCTGAATCAGCCTGTAAAATGTTGCTATAAGTGCGCTATCATGAGATGCTTGGTCGTTACCAAAGATGAAAATGTCATCTGATATGTTGATGGCACCTGGTATGCCCTCAATCACTTGACTTATAACATTCTGGAACACTTCAGAAGCACTGTTTATGCCAAAGGGTAATCTTTTGTAGCGCCTCAGACCTATGTGAGTTGAGAAAGATGTGCTGCTTCTCGACTCAGGATCAAGCTGTAGCTGGTGATAGCCATTCTTGAGGTTTAACTATGAGAATATACTAGCTCCATTCAATTTATTCTGAATGTCATGGACAGTCGGGGTCACGTGCCTCTCTCTCGTAATAGCTCTGTTTAGTTGCCTCATGTCCACGCACATTCTAATTTCATTTTGACACTTTGGTTTTGGAACAATAACAATGGGCGATAGTAAGGGAGTTGGACCATTGACTTTTTCAATGATATCCATCTCCTCCAATCTCTCCAGTTCAGTTTCAAGTTTCTTCCCAGAGTGCAAAGGAATTCTACGATGTGGTTGCGATATGGGCTGAATAGCGTCATATATATGCAATTTAACTTGATAACTTTCCAGTTTACCAATACCATAGATCAGTTCTGGATGTTTTTGGATGTACTTGTTTGCAACACTATTTTCGCATACACAGTGTACTACATGCTTCTTTACCACATGATCTCCAACAGTTATTAAACCAAGTTTCCTTGAATTAAGAAACTTTAACAGAGACGATTTTCCACCTGGGACTACATAGAACTTATCTTTGACCATTTTACCACGCGATTCAATATGTGCATTAAGCTTTCCCAATACATGTAAGGGTTTACCACCATAGGGTCTGATCTGTGTTTTGTAAGCATTAGTTTAGGTTTGGGGTTCATAGAATTGTATGCTGTCATATCCAATATGTTACACGTTGCACCACCATTAGCAGTAATGATAACTGGATTGTGATTTATACTAACATAAAATTTAGGTTGCTGCAACATTTCAACACCACAGCTTATATTGAAAACATATTCATCTTCTGAATCTGTTTCGACAACCTGGTTTACGTGCGTTTTTGACCTTGTAATTGAGCTCTTGTCTTGCTGATTGTTTCGGGAAATTGGATTTTCCGAGACAAAACTTTGCAAAATGATCACTTTTATTACCTCGATAGCATTCTACCCCCTTAGCAAGATATTCCTGCATACCCCCTTTATGCGGGTAATTACGTCAACAATTATGACATTTAATAGTGTCATTATTAGACTGGTAGAGTTGAGAATGTTTTTATTTGATTGAAGATGTTCACAGGTCTGCTTTGTTGTTCCACCTTGCTGTTTGGACAACACAGTATTCGCCTCACGAGGACTAGTTGCTGCTTTAAGTGATTTCTCAATTCCGGAAGTCTGGGTCAATGAAAGTTCGGACATACGACCATCTTCAAGAAGGTTTTCGAGTGTCATTTAACCATCAGTTAATCCCTTTCTACGAAGCAGATTTGACGAACAACCATGAATCAACTGCCACTTGGCCTCAGAACTTTGATCTGCGAAAACACATCGAGACGCAAGCCGTTGCAAGGAATCTAGAAACTCGCCTTGTTCCTGTCTCGCTTTACGGAATTTAAACTTTGCAAACTCAGTGTTATGTTTCGGTGCAAAGTGAGCATCAAGTTTATCTTTAGCTTTGTTATAATCTACACCAGTTTCAGGTAACATTAGGAAAATGTCATAGACTTGCTCACCAACAGAGTGAAGTAAAACAGCACGTTTCTGTTGGTCATTTTCAATACCCATTGCTAGGACAAATTTCTCAAACCTTGCAATCCATTTTCCCCATCTTTGGCCTTGCGATTTAAGATCATTGTCTATATCAAATGGAGGAACACTGGATAAATTCGGTAATGGTTTTGAAGCCATCATGAATAGAGTTTATGATGTGAAGTTAAGCTTAGATTGTCGAAAGAAATAGTGTCTGTGCACTGAATGTACGTTACCATTGACATATGTGATCACGGAAATACATGACGATGTACGCCACACATTATATAGCCGATAGCTGTTTGCGCAAACACGTGGTAACACCTGTACATAGTTAGAAATGTTGTGAAGATGAGTTCACGAAATCTAGTAATTTTAATGTTTATGGTCATGTACTGACTGTAACTGGTCATTTCATATTGTCAGGAAATGGATCATGTGCTACTGCTAACTAGTCTTTAGATTTGGATTCAGTGAGATTGTTATCAGTATGCTCTGGTCACTGTGTAGAGCAAACTCTGGAATCTTAAATAGTTTATTTTATAATTTTGGTAAGGAATTGAATTTTATTTCTATTCTCTTAAATTTTTTTAGAATTGGATTGAAGATTCTTTCAACAAAGAGATTAATTTGTTTGCCATTGACAAGAATGGAAGAGTCTGAGTAATACACATTGATAGTACATTTGTTAAATGTACCCAATGATCTGTCATTTTGCTTGTTCTTGAGATGAATTTCCTGGATCACTAAGATGTTATTAGAGTCCATTTAATTGTGGCTGAACAAATGAGACTAAGGGCCTTCATTGAATGACTAACATATACATGAATATATGTCCTTAGGATTTCAAATGGGGCAGTACGACATTCGATGAACAAGGTACCGCCTGGTTACATCTGATATTCCACCAGAGACCTTCACAAGCTTCCATCATTTTCTGCAGAGCTTTAGATTTATTTAGAGTGTAATCTACTCATCTGATAGATGAGGGTGCAGGGTGTAAGGATCTGATTTGCTCCACCAAGCTTATGCAGATGGCCACCTTGCTGCTTTGTCGGCCATAGCGAATGTGAGATACCGTAAGTGTTTTAGGATGTCAGACACTCAGTGGTGGCAAGGAGAATTAAGGACCAAAGTTAAGATTGGGGATCAGAGCATATGTTTACCTCTGTAGTAAGACTAATATAAAAAGAAATGGTAGCTACTGCTAAGACAGATGGAGGAATTATTAACCCTTTGGTAAGTTTACAAATTTTCAGTTATATTTTAATTAGAATTCGTTTATCCCCTTGGGCCTGGCACCTTATGCACCTAGTGAAGTTATGAATTCCAACAATAATACTATTGGTGTGTACTAAGTTGATACTGTGATAGGTTTAAGAAGAAATATATTTGAATTTGTTATTATTTCACGGCCAAGACTTGTGGGAATGCAAAAAAGCAGTCATACACTATTATATACCATGAAACTAGGTTATGAACCAGTTGATTCTGACTAATTGGTCAGTCAGTCAATCAGGCACATTAAATTAGATAACCAAGTGACACATCCTTGACAAACTGACATTCGCAATCACGAAAATAGATAACAATACCACAATAGATACTAACTCAATAGTTATGATCTAATTGCCATAATACTTCCCTATTTATTGGTGCGCAGGTACTTCAGATGGAACTGTGCAAACACAAAAGCAATGATCATGATGATGGTTGGCAATAGCACAATAAAGGTTTAAAATGTTCGTGCTGTGGGCCTACTCACAGGTACAGATGAAACACGCACACCAATACAGCCTTTGCTAGTAATGAACAGAGTCGTAGGTATAAAGAGACTCACCTCAGATTAAATCACCCTATCAGTCTATTAGCGTACATTTCTACTACAACCAAGCCTTGACAAGGGAAGCGGTGATATTTCTAGAGTATTTGGTTTGTTTGTATGGTGATTACGTGAACAATTTTGGATATAGATGGACTAATTAGCTAATCTAAGTGCATAGCTAATGCATGGAAATTATGAAGACTAATGTAAAAGACAGAAATGTAGCTAAAACATATGTACACAAATTATAACAGTATCAGCAGAAAAACAGCAAACACGCTAATAAGGCAATGCAGCTAATGGCGATAATCCAGCGATCTACTTACATCTAGATCTTATTTTTAGTTCATTTGACTTAATTATGGCTTATTGCCGAGATACTTTCTGATGAAAAGGGCTAAAGGTTAATGCCATGTCTAATTATTATAGATACATGTACACCTTGTTATATAAATGTTGCATTAAAAAGCATTAGAATACAATGTATATAGTACTGAGTGAGAGTGCTGAGCATATGTATGTAGAGTTTGAATAACACCTCTAGTCCAGGTGTCTGTGTTTTAAAAGCTGAGACATTTCACGAGCGGGTTGATCAATGATTCGTTTGTTATGTAGGAGGGTATAATTACAGGGCAATTATCTTGTAATGTACAATTATGGATATAGATGGACTAATTAGCTAATCTAAGTGCATAGCTAATGGATGGAAATTATGAAGACTAATGTAAAAGAGAGAAATGTAGCTAAAACATATGTACATAAATAATAACAGTATCAGCAGAAAAACAACAACACGCTAATAAGGCAATGCAGCTAATGGCGATAATCCATCGATCTACTTACATCTAGACATGGAGAATGTTAAGCCTTTATACAAGGCACTGATCAGACGACATCTAAAGTATGATAATACAGCATAGTGCCCACTGAGTTAAAAAGAGGTATTAACCATCGAAAAATCTCCGAAGATGAGCCACACAGCTTGTACCAGGTCTTGAGTTATGAAGATCAGTTGAAGAAGCTTAAAGTCCATATATCAACACAATTTTAACAGCAATGTATACTAAATAGCTGAAATACAATCACAATCCGTCCCACACAGATAAATAATGAGAGCATATACTAAGAAATATGGCAGAAATCCAAATTTGAAAATGCACAACTGATCTATATCAGTCGAGCATGGCTAACATAGCCATGCATAGGAATCAATAGTAAACAAGTATATCGAAAGCTGTGTGTCCGAAATTTCATCTAGTGCACATAATAGTTTTAGTACAGTTTTTCCCCTGTTGAATACGCTCGTACATGGTTAGTTTTTTTATTTTAAACAGATCAATAGGCTCCAAATTCGTTATCGAATAGGTGTGTGTAAAATACAACGCTCATTTTAATTGAAACTATAGTGGAAGTGAGACAAATGTTTGACGCTTATGTGATCGATTTATGCAAAGCTATGTGAATCATGTCATATCGAAGACTGCTTGGGGATATAATAGAGACGTATAATATACTGAGTGCAGTATATGAAAGTGAAGTTTGTTCTCACAGACAAGAGAAGACACGGAAACACGAGGTCATCATTTGAAAATTTATTAAAGGAGGTTGGCTAGTAATATCAGGCAAAGCAGCTTTTGCATCCAAATAGCTGAGGCATGGAACAGCCTTCCAGAAGAAGCTGTGAGTATTCCTACAGTAAAGCCATTTGAGAGTTGCTAACTAGACACCACCGCTGACTGTACACAACTCTAAAGGACACATTATCGTGACTGGACAGGGCAAAGCCGAGGAAATTCGAGAAGGGTTTAAGGATCGGTTCACCGACCATGAGGATGAGCCCTTGCTCACTTTCTTGGGAGACCCCAGACCATTACTAACACCAATTAAAACAGCAGAAGTTGAGAAGGCATTTAGAGCCCTGAAAAATGGAAGTGGATCTGGACATGATAGCATGAGCAATGACCTATTCAAATATGCATGTGGCATTATCTCAAAACCGATCACACACCTAATCAAGTCAGCTTTTATGCACCACTTTCCCATCGATGCTGTAGACCAAGGCGCCCTTATCGTGTTACCCAAGCCCAAGAAGCCACCCGGCCCCCAGACATTCTGCAGCCCATTGTGTCCCTCAGCAGCATAGGGAAAATCCTATCCAATGTTACACTATGCCGCATCCGATACAAGATCGATGACTTCACTGGATCATGTCAAAGTGGCTTCAAATGTTCACACAACTGCGCAGATATTGTACGGGCTCAATGCGTGCTAGTGACAGTAGTAATGTCCAAACACTGGGATTTCCACAAAATGGGCATTGACATGTCACAAGGCTTCGACAAAATAGAACACTCAAAGATCCTAGATGTACTGTGCCAGGCCAGTTGCAATGAAGATGAGCTGCGATTAGTGAGAGTACTACTTGCAGACACCAAGCTGAGAGTACAAGTCAAGTCAGTGAAGTATGTAGAGGTTGAGGCATCAATCGACTCCAACAGGGAGATGGTATATCCCCTCTGCTTTTCACATGTTACCTTGCTGCTGCATTGATATATGTGCGGGAAAATTCCACAAGACCAACCTCCACCCCATCTTCACCCCACGCCACCACACCCGACACCCCCACCACACCCGACACCCCCACCACACCACACCCCTCCCCACCACATTACACACCCCACCCCAGTGTCCATACTGGGTATGGTGATAGAAATGGAAGATGCCGACGATGTGGACTTTATAGATGATGAAAAGAAACCCCTTGACGAACTTCTCCCAGTAACTGCAGGCAAACTAAATATTGAGAATCTCTATGAATCAATCCAAAACAGAGTTCACCCACATATACCTATCTACAACACATGAAACTAAAGAAAATGACTAACCATGGAGGAAAAGTAAAATCCGGGGCTCACTGCTTTGAATTACTACTGATATTGCTGCACGCCGCATCATGGAGAACATAGCTTTCCAGTACTTCTGGAAGTTAGGGATTCGTAGATCAAAGATGCCCTTGGCAAAAAGACTACGTTTATACAATGCAACCTGTGTATCATTGATGCTGTAACAGCTGGGCAGCTCCAAAGGTGGCTCTAGACAAACTCGATGCCAGCGACCGCAAACACCTGCGCACCATCTCAGGACACCGATGGCCAGACAGCATAATTTCCAATGATGTATTATACAAGATGTGCAATACGTCGCTGCTGACTGTAAAAGTCGCAACGGAGTGTTGTGCAAGATAAGTTTCTCCCAGATCCATGTCTCCAGCTGAGAAACTTTCATGATACTTATATAGATGTTTCCGTAAGTCACGTTTATGATATTGCACTAATCCAACTGTGGCGTGCAAATATATGTCATGCAGATGTTCCAGTAAATCATCAGAAGTTGTTGCTGGTGTAGGTGCGGTAGGGGGTGTCTCCAGTGATATCACATCCACCAGATGGCCAAAACGAACTCCCGGTACAAGAGTTATTCGGTCCGTTGTGTCATTGAATACAAGAAATGGTATATGATCCTTTTTGGTGGTGTCCACGATCATTCGGTGACTGGCGCATTGTGAGGCGATCATGTAATCAGGGTCGGGTTCCAGCATAGCTATATGTGTATTGTTTCCTAACTGTAGTGCGGTGGCCCATAAAATTTCCTCCTGTGCCCAGCTGACCACATCCAAAACATGTGTTTGGTGGCTGTGTAGGCGTTACCATATTTGTTGCTGGTCGTGTTGTCGATTGGGTGGCGATGGTGGTGCTGAGTGTGGTGACTAAGTTGGTGAGTGCGGAGATCTGTTTCATTATCTCTTCTAACCTATCATGCATGTTTTGATGATTACTGTTATAGTGCTGGTTCCTGCGTCCTGGGGCGTTGTTGTGGCCCACCACCACCACCCCCACCCCACCCCCACCCCCTGATGGGACTGGCCACGCCCTCTTCTTCTAGGTGCGTGATTTTGACTTGTGGGGTGCTCCGATCGTGCGGTGTGTGGGTCAGTTCCTAATGTGGATGCAGATGCGGAAGTGATCTCGGTTGCGATTATGCATCGTTGACTTCATTAATTGGATGCAATTAGCGGTGATTTGTTTTCTCCCGCTCCAAGAAATTCTCAATCTGGACCACAGTCGCTGTTAACGACTGAAGGCTACCATGTTCTATGAGGAATAATTTTTCTTTGAGGGCGGGTTCTCCACTCTATGCGTCGATGAAGGTGTCTAGATGTAGATGCATCACTCCCTCGTGATTCGTGCGTGGGTAGGCGCGCGTAACTAGTCGCCGAATACGACTAGCTAATTCCAGTAATGTCTCCCTGGCTCGTCTACACAAGTTTTTGAGCTGAAGACGACTCGTTTCACCGTGGGCCATGCCCCTGAATCTTTCCGACAATGCGCTTTCCAGTTCCGAGTACGTTAACGTGGAGTCTGATCCCAAACCTGCCAGGACAGTTTTGCTGCCAGATACTCTCCCATTTACTGATCCATTCACCAGTTTGTACGACTAATAATTTCAAATTGGCACTTATAATTAGCCCAATCATGCTCCCTGCCAAATTCAGGAGGGACAATGATCCGGCCATGCCTATGATATAGTGTTATTGGCGCGAATCCAGGTGGTGGTGCTGGGGAGAATGGCGTAAACGTGGATGCTGGTCTGCATGTTGGTAGTGGTGTTGGTGGTAGTTCCCGCCAGCGATGGGGTCAATTCCATTTTACCAATTCCAATTCCACCTCAATTCATTTTATCAATTCCAATTCCACCCAGACAGGTTCAATTCCAATTCCAATTACAATTCCATTTTATCAATTCCAAGTCCAATTCCTTACCAATATTTACTTGAGATAAACATTGTTATATTTTAACCCTTTAATGCACAAGATTGGCCAAGAAAAGCTAGATTTATCATTAGCAAATGTCCATTTGCAGGATAAGAGAAGAGTGGTTTTTTTAATTTAACAATGCAATGACTGGTTCAGTTATGGAATCAGACATTCCAATGATAAATTTTCAAATATAGTCTCATAGCACACATATATATGATCGTTCCTCAAGACCAGTGCAGAGGGCATTTTTGGCTGGCTTATCTGTTAATATTTAAAACAATTAGGATACAAAGTGTTGTTGCCAATAGGTAGTTATATCTTTCAGTCCAATTATTGTCCAAAATGTAAACATTCAGTAGATCTTATTTTTAGTTCATTTGACTTAATTATAGCTTATTGCCGAGATATTTTCTGATGAATAGGGCTAACGGTTAATGCCATGTCTAATTATTATAGATACATGTACACCTTGCTATATAAATGTTGCATTAAAAAGCATTAGAATACAATGTATATAGTGCTGAGTGAGAGTGCTGAGCATATGTATGTAGAGTTTGAATAACACCTCTAGTCCAGGTGTCTGTGTTTTAAAAGCTGAGATATTTCACAGAGGGGGGGGGGGTTGTTCAATGATTCCTTTGTAATGTAGGAGGGTATAATTACAGGGCAATTATCTTGTAATGTACTGCTTTCCTCACCCATTTCACTCCATACAGCTGATAGTTATTCCTTTATTGAACACTATTGCGAACATCTTGATGAATACTTTTAACATAATTTGGTTAACTTGGTTCTACTTTGACTAATTTGTATGATTTTAAAGATGGCATGATTTCATAGAGATGAAACACTGTTTCCAGGGAATGCAGAATGAAATAAGTTCAAGATCAGAGGCTTTGATTGAATAAAGGCGGTACAAAGCTAACATAGGATAAAAACGTTAATTGGCCACCGGTCTTCGAGAATTGAGTTAATTCAATAATGTATTAAACTTCATAGCATTTATCTGATCTTTATTTTGTCAATTCAGAGAGTGAGAGATTATTTCTGAAAATGTACCACTGGAATTACTGGCTCAGTTATCCAGCTAGCCACTCCAGTGGTAAATATTCATAAATAGTCTTCCATTGGTCTGCCACTGAACAGTTCTCAAGCTCATTGCAGCAGGTGTTTTGTGCTGGCTTAGGTGTTAAATGGTTACGGGCTAACTTGCTCATCACTGAATTGACAGTATCTAAAATTCTAAGTCTTCAAACCAAAAGTATTCAGCCAAATAAATTGTAAATTATTCAATAAAGCATCTAATAACAGCTGGAATAATAAATATCATCAACCTGCATATAGAATGAAATGTGGTAAATGGTATCATATAGATCATTTAGGATGAAGTGCATTAAGGTCATATAAACAGCAGCGTATAATTTACAGATATTACATGTACATTTTATAGATAACAATGTTCAGTAAATCTATGACAAATATGACTGGAATTGATTGGAATTGAATTGGAATTTATCAATTCCGGTCAATTCAAATGATCAATTCCAATTCCAATTCCGTAATCCTCACATTTATCAATTCCAATTTCAATTCCAATTCCGCAATTGAATTGGAATTTACTGATCAATTCCAATTCCAATCGGAATTGCCCCAACCCTGGTTCCCGCTGATATTCCCGCTGATGCCACATCGGTGATTCCCGACGATGGTGTTGAGCGTGATATGTTGGTTCCTATGAATACCACCTTGATGTGGGTCTATATATGGGTGTTGGTCTATAGACTGATGGAGGCGTGCTATGTAGACAATGCGGGCATTCTATTGGCCGTTGTGATGGGTGTTTCTCATATGGAGGTGGGCCAGGAGACTGACAGGGGCGGTGTGTGTCGTGTGATGTAGTTCTTCTGGAATATTGTTGACAGGGAGGTGCCACATCTCCCGATTCATATCGCGGTACTGAGGGATAGTACGATGATGATGTTTGTATTGGAGGAGATGCGGGACATGGTGCATGAGGTGCAGGCTATTGATCATCCCATGATGACGTTGGTGAACATAGTGTTTGCGAAGTATTAGTATGCCCCCGTAGGGGTCTTTGTCGTGCTCGACCAGATCTGGCAACGGTTGTGGGTGCCTATCATGGATATCCGACAATGTGATGTATTGAGGACCCACCTGCGAGGCATCGCGGAATGTCCCCTCGCTGATTGGCGAATACTTGTGTAAAAACAGTGCTGGTTGTTCCGCACCGGGGAAATGTCTAGCATGGTCGGTGAGCCCGCGTGCATTCCTTCCGTCATATGATGCTACTTCCAGATCCAAGGAGTGCTGACTATCTGATGAAGGAGACTGTAACGCGTGGGTGTTGAGTGTTGGCATGGGTTCGCTTCTCATTCGAGCCTCACATCGGGTGCCAATTGTAGCTTGTGGGAGTATGTGCTGGTCTATAATGTTGCTCTACCCTGTTGCACCGCATGTACAGGATGCACAGGGACGGAAGGGGGGGGGTATGGTTAGCTACGGTTCTCGGAGTTACGGATCACGTATCACGACTCACCAAAATGTACAAAGACCGGCTTCTAGAGCCAGTGGAATGAGAACATTCCAGTGGGGCTGTGCAACCATTGCCGCCAAGATTGAACCTCATGGTCTCATCCCAACTAATGGTGTCACCGGTACGACTGTCCATAACTTAATTTAGGAGTCTGGACATAATAATGAATCAAAATCTAAACACTATACAAACAAGGGCACTCGTTTGCAAGTAGACGAGAGGAAATATACAGTACATAGAACAAAGTTGGTGTCTTGTTTACATGGGCTCATCAGATGTACCTTACCGATCCGTATATACCCATGAGGTATCCCTGCAAGGGAGCATCCTAACGAGGCTACTTAGGTAGTTTAATATAAACCATTATATGCCTAACAAAAATATGATTGTTGCGAGAGGAATGTGCCTCACGCGGCCCTCCATCACAGGAAAATGCCTTCAACACAGAAGTGGAGGAAGAGAGCTGGCAAAAAGGGCCACTCTCTTGTTCAAACAAAAAGTTATGTGCAGTGTGTGGCAACCTAGGGAAGTCATAATTAATGTGATGCACGCTGGATTACGTGAAGACGGGTGGATGATTTCCGAAGAATTCAAAGGCCATCATCTTATGTAGGTCCAAAGATATTGCATTGGTAGTTGCCGCTTTATTTATGCTGGCCTTCTGCTAATTTCTAACCTAACATTTAGTCGTTAGATTCGCTTCCAAGCTTTGGCCGCAAATGGCAGGGATTACTACCTATCTTTTGATACATGGGTCTAACTGGCGAAGATGCCTGGTTTCCCGAAGGTCACCCCACATAGCATCTCCCTCAGAAAGGTAGCATGCGGACATGTCATGAAGTGACAGCTTCCGATTCACATAACGATCTGGTTACCTATCACCCTGCAACCACATATAACATCACAGGGACAAGTTACCATTCACACACGCAATTTAGAAAGTACACAAGTATATTATGGCAGGAGTAAGAGGCAGATATCCATCCTTAGTGACCTTCCCGTAATGGTGTGGTGGGTTCCAGGACCGCACCCAGTCACCGTACAGAGTTGGATGGAGATATGCATCACGACAGGCAAATGTAAATTCCGCTACACACGGGCGACAGACGGGACGCATATCTCCATCCAACTCTGTATGGTGACTGGCTACCTAATGGGTTAAGTTTCAGAATGCCCAGAAATGCCCTGCAGGCCAGTTTTACATAATATTTATATCTTTTCGCAGTGCTTCCTACTTTGGCGTGGGTTATCTACACTAACTGGTATCGGAGGATACAGAGGGGGATGTATGCGAAAGCGACACTTTGGTCTTCACCACTCGGAAACACCAATAGTTTCCCAGAGTCGGATCATGCCAATGTGTTGATGGGAAGTCCAGACAATTATTATGCCTTGCAGCTGGAGGAGCGCAGAAAGAAACAATCACTCGATATTACTAAGAGGCCCTAAGTTATTTGGCCAATTTTACACAATCTAGCCAGTGTGCAGTGTTACATATCCACTACAGCCAGAAAAGAGGCATACACAAATGTCTCTTATGGAGATATTGTCCCTAACTACTTTAAACCTATCCTATCGAGCTAAAATAGCCTGGTTTAGTCACTACCATGTCAGGCTCGAGAAATGTGAGCATGAACAGCGACATCAGTGTAAAATTGATGCTGGGGGGAAAGTGATGCGGATATAATGTTGCTGTATAGTTTAGCCTAGCGTACTGCGTCCTAGAGTTTTTATATAAACAAAACAAAATAAAATGAATGGCTGCTTGCCATATAAGTAACTAACTATAACAGTGATAACAGTATATCAAGTCATAGGACCTTGCGGTGCTCGTTAGTTGTAAGCACAAAAATAAGGATAATATATACAGTAAAAAGATAGAAACTATAAACTGCGGTCTCAAATGACCGGGGAGGTAACTATTAGTCAACAGTAACTATTACAGAATGAATGATTATAATAGTACAATAGTATAGTTACTTGAGTACCTATTGGTCATCGATATGGAAAGTGTTCATAAATCACTGGAAATGCTGCGTTACAGATGAGAAACGTGAAGTGGCACGATCCTGAAGTTGCTGGGAAATTTCCGCAGGTGAATTGTTGATGCGGCTCATCCTCAAGGTAGTGAAGAAGAACGACTATAGATGGATGTCCATTAGATAGTCATAATAACTAATATGTTATCCAGTAAGTTAGAAAGTGTCCGTCCGGTGATGGTAGTTTGAAAATTGCCCATAACAGAGAGGGCTACAGTTGTAATTAAACATTGCATGTACAATACTGGGTACACCGTACATGATACATTGCACAGCTCTTGCGGTGTACCAGGCAGAGTCCCACCAGACTGTGGCTTAAAAGTTAATTAATTACACGACATGCTGCGCGGAAGTTTGAATACCACTTTTCAGTGTGGTCCGGAAGATCCGACGAGTTATCCACCAAGAATCACTACTTGTTCTACATGCTATCGAGATTACATCTGGGCCGCGAGTCCCATCCACAGGAAGGCTCCTCTTGAAGTGTTGTAGTGAGGAAGTCTCTTCTATTTATTTAGCTGCCCCCAGATGGCCAACCGAGGGCTTACAAAAACTGAATGATTGCGGATGTCATGTCAATTGCTGACCAGTGCAGGAGAACTGAATTCCGAAAGGCACTGCTGCGGTGTAGGGTACCACAGTCAGTAAGTAAGCAGTTTCCCACGTCTAGCATTGCGCTGGTCCAGCAACCTCGACTGGCTGTCTCTCGCCGAAGTGTGGTCTCGATTCTTGATTTTTCGCTCCTCTTATACTACCCATGACGTCAGAGGCAGAACACCCAGCAAATCATCTGGCGATCTGTAGCCAATCAGCATGCAGCTAGAATGGGTAACGATGCTATCACGTGATACGCGCATTCCCCATTCATTTAATACATACACGCGATTACGATGTCCCAATAATGTTTTGAAAATAATTTCAATGAGCCATTTAAGGATAACTCGGCTATTCCTGGTCCGATTTTAAGAAGGTAAACAGTTTTGGAACCCTCGTATCATTCTGTCCTCTCCACAACTGTTACAGCCACCAGTTTTAACTGCTCCAGCTCCACAATCATCTCATTCAGTAATACTACCTACTCCACAACTACCTCAGCCAGCAGCAGTATGTACACCACAACCAGCTCAACTAGTAGCATTATCCACACCACAATCGTCTCAACCTGCAATAGTATATACACCTCAACTGTCTCAGCCTGTAGTGTTGTTATCCACACATCAGCTGCCTCATCAAGTAACATTATCTATGCCACAGCCGTTGCAGCCAGTAGCTCTATCTACACCACAACCATCTCAGCCAGTAGTATTATCTACATCACAGCCGTCTCAGCCAGTACCATTTTCTAAGCCACAGACAGTATTATCCCAGCCAGTAGTGTCATTATCCAAGCCACAGCCAGTATTCTTACCTCCACAGTCGTCTCAGTTAGTATCATTGCCTAATCCTCAGCTACCGCATTCAGTATCATTACCTTCACACCTGTCTCAATTAGGATCATTACCGACACCACATCAGCCTCAGTCAACAGCTTTATCTGCTCTGAAACGGTCACACTCAGTACTGCCATCTGGCCAGCCCAAAGACCAACATCATTTTTAGTCGTAGGCCTGAACCCGTTCGAATCGCCACCATTAATATTGAAGGTGCAGTAGGCAATCGGATATACCTTGAGGAGCTCCTAAGCAGCACAGATATATTACTTGTCCAGGAGCACCACCTATATCAATTTCAAAGTGATAGTCTGAGAAACATTCATCCTGACTACAATGTCATTGCAAAGTCATGTGATGAAAAAGAACCAGTTCCTCCTAAATATCGCTAACGTGGTCATAGTGGTACAGCCATTTTCTGGAAAAAAGAGTTAGATCATTTAGTTGATTACATAGACGAGGGCAGTGACAGAGTATGCCTTATTACAGTAAACAGCAATCCTCCTCTGTGTGTTGTATCTGTGTATTACCCTTGTAGAGGCTCTCATACAGTTCATGAGTACTGCGAAATCCTCGATGAGCTCCACGAACTACATGCCACCTACCATAACAGTCATATTATCATCTTGGGTGGAGATTTCAATGCCTCATTGCTCGGTCATTGGACAGATGCTTTTAGTTGCAGGTTCAGAAACTTTGTCAGTGAACACAATCTTAGCCAAGGTGGGCATCCAGGTGGACAAGATACCTTTTACTCAGGATGTGGCCGATACAGCTCACAAATTGACTACTTCTTTAAAACAGACTCAAATTACCTGACAGACCTTACTATAGGGCATCCTGATGATTCTCCAACTAATTGCTCTACCCATGTTGAGGTCAATGCTATTATACAAGGTGTAGACATCAACAAACAATGTACTGCTACTAAACCAACCATAATTTCCAGAACCTGCTGGCTAGATAACAACAATGCATACTCAGGCGAGGTAAAGGAAAAA
Organism: Chaetoderma sp. LZ-2023a; assembly: GCA_034401795.1. Lineage (NCBI taxonomy): Eukaryota > Metazoa > Mollusca > Caudofoveata > Chaetodermatida > Chaetodermatidae > Chaetoderma > Chaetoderma sp. LZ-2023a. Next base: position 166,647,542 of record CM067370.1, on the reverse strand, counting down.
CTAGATAATGCCCAGTCTCCTAGTAGCACTGATGACATTGATGGTGCAGTCCATCACATTATCGATATAATGAAAACAGCAGCTGAACCAAATGTTCCTTAAAAAAACCACATCACTGTCTAGAAATCAGAAGACAATGAACAAAAATACAGTGGAAGCAATCAAGATATCTAGGAAAGCACATTACCTCTGGAAGAAAGCTAGAAGACCAGGCAGTTCTCATGCCACAAGTATCTCCCATAAAGAAGCCAAGAAAAATGTACGTCGCACACAGAATAAGGCAGCAGAGAATACCAGAGAGAAGCTATATAGTCAGATATCAACAGCATTTACCACAGATTCTCGTCTCTTCTATCGCCTAGTAGCAGCTCAACGAAAGAAACAAGTTGGCAGGATTGCTGAGCTTGTGATCGACGATGTGCATGTCACAACCCAAGAGGATATCATGAGGGCCATGTACGCTCATTTCTCCACTCTAGCACAACCTGAACAAAATGCCTACTTTGAAGAAGAATACAACACCCTCGTTATGAAGGATGTCAAAGTCATCCAGACATCTGCATCAAACCAGCAATCTATAATTCCAATTACAACTAGTGAAGTAAAACAGTACATCTCAAAATTAAAGAATGGAAAAGCAGCAGATGAATTTGGTATCACTTCTGAGCATCTGAAGAATGCTGTCAATGCAGTAGCACCATTTCTAGCCCAGATCTGCACAGCAATTGTGAACCATGCTCACATTCCTGAGTCACTCAAATCTGGTCATCTCTCAGCAATACATAAGAAAGGCAAACCAACTCAATATCTGGACAATTATCGTAGAATCACAGTCTCCCCTATTATTTCAAAGATTATAGATCACATGATGCTTGCACATTCCAAAAGCCTTATAGACAGTGTACAAGATGATCTTCAGTATGGGTTCACTGCAAATGCATCACCAGCTATGGCAGCAGTTATCATCACCGAAGCAATCCTCCACGCCAAGAATCGACATTCAGCACTCTATGTGGCAAGTGTTGATGCACAAAAAGCATTCGATGTAGTAAACCATGACTCGTTAATTAGAAAATATCATAACTACGGCCTTTGCGGGCATTGGCTACAACTGAAAATGCTATCATACAAGAACATAACTGCAAAGATTAAATATCAGGATCTTATAAGTAGTCCCTTTGCGATCTATCAGGGCGTTAGACAGGGAGGTGTGACCAGTGCCTATGACTATAAAGTCCACATCAATGACCTGCTATTAGATCTTGGCCAGCAAAACTCAGGCCTAAAGATTGGTACAATATATATTGACAGAGTGGCCTGTGCTGACGACCTGGTGCTTATGTCTGACACGACCAATGATCTTCAACTCAGTCTGTCTATAGTCCAGTCATATGCTAATTATGAAAGATATAAGCTTCATCCTACTAAAACGACTATTTCTGTCTTCAACACCAGCATCCCATCAGATACTTGGAGCAGCAGTCACTACTGGCATCTTAATGGAAACCCAGTTACTGTCTGCGAAGAGTTCACACATTTAGGTCTGACCAGAAATATCAATATTTCATCTCAGCTGTCATCCTTCATCAGTGATAGAATTAGTAAAGGGCGACGTACGCTATATATGGTCATGGGAATCGGTGTACACGGACTTAATGGTCTTCCACCAACAGTAGCCTACAAACTGTATGCCACTTATATCCTACCTTGCTATATACATGGACTCGAATCAATATGGATAAAGCAGGAGATGGATGCCCTAGAACTATTCCACAGGGGCACTCTCAGATATATACAGCATCTCCCGAAAACGTGTGCGAAAGCAGCCATATATCTTCTACTAGGAGTTAGACCCATATAAGCAGAAATTGATGCTGGGCGGTTAACTCTATTTGGAGCAATATCATGTCAACGAGACTCTACTATTGCAAAATTAGCATATCGTCAGCTCATCATGACTCAACCAAAAAAGGAACTGGTTTTCAATGGTTGCTGCCTTATTCAAGAAGTACAATTTGGGCAGTCCACTCCGCCTTCTAGAGAATCCTGTAGAGAAATTAACATGGAGTACCAAAGTTTGTAGTAATGTCAACTCGTTCTAGACCAATTCACTCCATGACGAAGCCCATAGTAAGAGCACTCTGCAGCACCTATGTATAGCGAAGTGTCAGAGTGGTATTTCACACCATATTTGGACTAATTCATCAGATGTAAGAGATGTACAAAGAGCTACGATTAAAGCAAAGATTCTCACTGGATGCTACACTCTATAGAGCACAAGAAACAGATTCACTGGCGGGCGTGAATCAGATAGCTGTCCTATATGTCAAGTTGAGCCAGAGGACTTATCTCACTTTCTCTTTCGGTGCAGAAATGTCTACCCAAATGCAGTCTGCTAAATGAGATATATGGAAAGCCTTCTCCAATCAACACTTAGTGAACAACAGCTTCTAACACTGACCCTCGATTTTCAGAACCTAAATCCACTAACAACCCTTGAAGGAAGTACCTACAACATCAGTACATCAATTTAGGAAACGATAGAAGTAATGTCTCGCTGGCTCTGTTACAGAGGCCATCATTACAGAGCCCGCGAACTTAACTACCTCCACAAAAGACGAAAATACTCATTGCAGAGTAGTGTGAATAGAGATATACAAATTAACTTTGATGCTAAGTCTACTAACAGAACTGTACATAGCAAATGCAAAAACTACTAATTTTGGTGCTGGTGCGGCTAACCAGTGTAGCATTACCCTGATAACCAGGGGGACTACATCATAGTTGAAGTTGAAGTTGCATGCTGATTATTTTGAGAACAATTTGACAAAGCTGTTCTTGTTCAGTCAAGTATTGGCGGCTACAGCTCTAGTTACTTAAAGCGCCTATAAAGTAACAAATAATTCCAAATTTAACCCTGATATGTATATTTTATCAATAGATGAGATGTTTAAGCATGAAATAAAAAATCTTGAATCTTGCATAACGCAGGTCACTAGAATTGGAAAAAACCGAGAGGCGGAATTTACACAAGAACAAGAACATAACAAAGTTTACACACGAACATAACAACAGCCATTAAACAACGCAATAAATACCAACTGAGTGAATTTTATCATAAATACGTACCTGGCAAACGTAGTGAAGATATCGAATTCGTATGTTATATTTTGCGTTTCTTATTGAAAATCGTTATCGCCTCATACTGATAAATTACCAGTTTTCGTTATCTAATCGCACCCCTGATACTGATAGCAAGCAAACGTTCCAACGTTTACCACTGCAGTACTTTCGACCAACATAATTTTGCTCATCGGCCCAACGTTGCTATATTTTGATTCTCACCCCTCTCATAGGTTTACTGTGGGATTTCGATTTGCCACAAAATCTGGATAAAAGACTTGTCTTATAATAATAATAATAATCATAATGGTCTCAGGCGGTTTCGGCAGCCATGTAATTTCGGCAGCCGCAAATATTAATTCGTTTTCGGCAGCCTACCGAAATGCAAATATGGTGCATAAAAACAAACATTTTCGGCAGCCTCTCATATTATTACATTTTCGGCAGCATGTTCAACATCGTAAATATTGTTGTAAAATATTGTAATGTTATGAATGTTATTAAAATTGTTTTACAGGCGAGCTGTATAAGTCTGTCTGTATCTAATAATATTTCCTTTTTTTCAGGTTAATACCGTGATTAAGGAACCATAGATCTGAAATTCATAGACCTCATTTTAATTGATGTTGCTTCTGCAACATTTGCATACACCTGGTCTACATCTGTGAATTGAAAAAATAAGGTGAATAAATTGCGTGTGCCCAACAAACATCTAACAAAAATTATTACCAGAAAATTGCTAAAATAAAAATACATATGCTGACCCGCGCGTTCATTTTATATTGTTCAAGGCAAGTAACTGCATGAGGTTATTGTTAGCTAATTACCGATACGATTTACCTCCCTTGTTAATTAGAAATCGGAACGTGACTTTCATAACCCACTGTGTTCTTTTCCTGTTTTTATTTGTGTGATTTATGGCAATGGTTATGATGAGCTTAGTAATACGGTGAAATATGTTGCTGAGGTATGCGTCTCAGTAGGTTCTTGTATATTTTTGCTATCATTTATAATAAATCTCTCAAAACATTATTGCCGGTTATAGCCTGTGTAGGCGTGCACATGCTACGGCTTCAAATTATACAGTACAGTTTTTGGCGCTACCTTAGGCAGCAACAGCTTCCCGTCAATTTGGTTTCAAGATACTCAACAGACATTGACACATACGTAATGAATATATTATTTTGTAACAGCTCAAAAGCAATATTTCACTCACTTTTACGGTTATATTATAGTTAAGTTTGTGAATATTTTGAAACCAATTTGACTGGAAGCTGGCGCTACCGTATATACATATTTAAAACCTGCACGAAAGGGCACCTGTTGAATATCTGTAAACATTTTTTTTGCGTAGACGTTGTTGCTGCAAACATAATCAACATGTTCCAGTCAAATTAATTTTTTTTATACAGTCCAGCCCGAGGGGTTAATGAGTATGAATTTGTCGGGATCTGGTGAATATTTGTGTAGTTATTTTTTAACAAAGCTGTTGCTGTCCGCAATAGGTTCCAGTCAATTATTTTCAAAATATATGTCCAGAACCTTTATTTAGATAAAGTGGTCATTTAATGAATACGTGGGTGTCTACGTGCGTACACATTCGTCGCCATATAATATGGTGAAATATATTGCACTTGTAATATCGTGAAATATGTTATATTTGAATATTTTGAAAATAAATTCCTTGTTAATAAGTAGCGTGCATGCGTGTGTGTAAACTTGTATTAAAGGTCACATTCACTCCAGAATATGCACCAGAGTGTTGAACACCAGTTCCAGTCAAATTATTTCCTAAAAATCTAGCAGGATTTACATTTGTCAAATTGATTTTCTTTTCTTTAGATAGCTGTTCACTTATTGACTAAGTCGATTTGTTGGAATAGGTTGAATATTTATGTAAATATTTTGACCGGACGCTGTTGCTGCCAATACCAGCAACAGGTTCCAGTCAAATTATTTTCAAAAATATCCACAATTCCTTTAGATTTATATGTGGTCGCGTACGGAGTGCCCGCGCATACAATGTGCGTGAAAATTAATTTTGTTACAATTAATTAAAATGTTGAATACTTTGAAATGAATTTGTTTGTTAAAAGTTATTTGGTTATGTACGTCATACTGAAAGTAGTTGCTGTGCAAGCGATATGTGTTGTTCATTCGCGCAAGAGATCGCATCTTAACATTTTTGGCGCTAAGATAACAGCAGGGATTATAAACTGAGGACATTGTTATCACCCGCCGAGTCTAGCTAACATGGTCTTTAATTGCAGGAAACCATTACAATTGTCGGAATACACACAGACGCGGATTACAAATACAATAGAGAGAGCTCTAACCAACCAGCTTTCAGGAACAACGTCAACAAATCAAAATGCACGTGCAATTGCTGGTCGTACTTGTGATTCAGATAGTTAGTCAGTCTGTATTAATCTTTAGACCATTACAGACGTAGCATTATAAGAGTTTCTTGTGGATTTTCGAAATTATTTATATTTTCTGATGAGCATTTCCAAATTTGCTTTAAACATTAGGTATTTGGTAGATCTTAACGAAAATTCTCAACCCGAAAAATTATTTTCAAAATTCTCATTTTCATGTGATACATGAATTACATGACACATAGATTTTCCAAATTGGCGCTGCTTTTCAAATATTATGTTATGCCATAAATATTCTAGAATTTTCTTTTATTATTTTTTGCATTGCAATTGTACTTAAATTTGTAACAATTAGAGGCCAACCACCACATTGTTAAAGAATGATCGATATAGGCCTACGTCTTTATTTCAAAATACTATGAAATTATATTTCACAGCGTCACAACAGTATGCCTAATCTTCGTCACGGCGCTTGACTTTCATCGCAGCAACTGGCTCTTAGTTCGTTTTGCTCTTAGAGTCGGCTTGGCTGAAAAATAACATCCTAACTCACAGCGTTCCAAAAATTTCACAGTTGTAAAACTCGACTAATTAATGTCATCAATGATTGGGCTTCATCCATTGATAAACGGAAACAAGTGGACATTTTTATTCTTGACTTCGAAAAGGCTTTTGATACTGTTCCAACATGAACCTTTGAAATCTAAATTGCACAAATCTGGTGTGTCAAAAACATGCTAAATTGGATTGACTCATTCTTAACAGGTCGCAAACAGTGCGTAGTAGTCAATGGTGCCAAATCAAATGTTGCTGACATTGTGTCTGGAGTACCTCTAGTAGGGCTGGGCAGTATTGACATTTGGGTGACGATAACAATATCACAGGAAAATACCACGATAACGTGTAATACTGCAGTATTCTGGTGGCTTGTGTCCCGAGAATATGATGATGATGAACTTAACACTTGCCCGGCAAAAGTGAAAAATATGGTGGGAAAGTCAATCTCATATATCGGTTGCTCTCCTGTTATTTTCGGAAAAAATATCTTTCTAGCGCAATTTCTATATGTCAATGGCCAGTAGATTGCATTATCAGCTCCGGTACAGCTGTCCGGTAACGTAAACATTCCATTCTTACAGAACTAATCCCGGTTACTAATTTCAACAATGAAAATTATGTCACGAATCGGCCTAGATTCCGCTAGTCTGATAATTCACCAGTAATGAGAAATGTCTCACGCAACTGCACAGTCGTAGTTAATAATAATCAATAATGCGCAGTCATAGTTTCTGATTGGTTCGTGGGACATCCAATGTCATTAGGCATGAATGAAAATTACTAAGTAAAATGTTGATCATGGGCCTCATCATTTATAACGAATTAATCACATGATTTATTTCAACCAATCTCTGCGACTCTCACAATCAATATTGTTAGCGGACCGAATAATCTTGTCACTGTGTTGCTATTAAATGCAGTAAAGCAATATCTTAGCTCCCACTTTGATGGGTTGTATGAACCAATATATTATTACTGGACGGTTCCGAGAATAATACCACCCGATATTTAAGTGGTTCATTGGTTTGGAGCGATCGAGAAAACAGGACTAATGTATATGTCAGGGAAACCTGTGGGTAGTAACTGTTATTTGCAGTAAATCGCATTTCCAGTAAATTGTCAGTCTAAGGCATACAGGTTAAGAAGGGTCAAGCTATCTACTAAATGCCTTAGAGATGGCTATGCTTTTTATTGTGGCGGACCTTGCTGGTTATTGTTTTATATTAGAAATGTAAACACAGAAAACTAAGATATTATTTGGATTTATCTTTACAGTTGTGATGAGCTGGATTAATAATGGCAAAAGTGGAAAATACCGTCGCTGGCATATTATCAATACCGTCATTGACGGTATTTAGAATTGTGACGATAACGAAAACAATATTATCGCGGTTATTCCAGTATTATCGGGAAACTGCACAGCCCTAACATCAAGGAACCGTTTTAGGCCCGGTACTGTTTTCAGTCCACATAAATGATATATTCCAGGACATTTACTCAGAGATCAGGCTATTCACTAATGATTGCGTATGCTACCGGGAAATTGATGACCCTCAAGGCCTGTAAGGCACTCCAACAAGACATAAACATGTTAGGTAACTGGGCTGCATGTACCACATGGTGAATGCGCTTCCAACCAGTAAAATGCAACATGATGAGCCTAACCAGAAAAAAACAACCCATTAAATTCGACTACACACTAAAAGGAACCAGTCTAGGTTTTGTTTCATCAGTAAAGTACTTGGGCGTCAACATCACCAATGACCTAAGCTGGAACAAATACATCACTGAGATCTGCAGCAAATCATACAGAACCTTAGGACTATTGCAGAGAAATTTAACATTCTGTTCCCAAGAAATCAGACTTCAAACCTGTTATGGGACTCCAGTATGGGTTCACCAAAGGCTTTTCTCCTTCGATCAATAAATACCATTACATTACTTATTGATAACAGAGCCCTAAGGTTCTGACACCTAAGAATCTTCAAATTTAGAAAGCTCTAACCGGCTCCTGGAACCGGGTACACGCCCCCAACAAACGGGTTCCCGTTACCATGAGCCAATCACTCTTGTTTGCATACATCTAGCAACAAGAACAACACACCTTTTCTGTGCAGTGAAATATCTAAAGTTTTTTGTGATTATTTTCTGTGCTTCTGGGCCTGATTCTTAACTGGATATATAATTGGATTACCATGGAGAACACCACCGACACCCCAGGTTGTATTTTTCTAGCTGTAATCTAGTCATAGTGGAGGGTTTGTGTCTGAAATTTCGTCTGTTTTGTATGTCCCATTTTCTAACTAATTCATTCTGATGTTTCCTGCTCGTATCATTTGTCATTCATTTGTGCAGTATAATTTCAGATTTGATTCTTAAATTTACTGCAAATGTATTTGATATGGTATCTTGTTCCGTTTATACATCCTGCATGATCAATTTACACATGTATGTGTGTATATGTATGTTGGCACGTTCACATTCGTATCGCCAGCTTACGTGATCTTGGTTGTAACATTTCGGGTGTTGGGTGCTGGAGGGTTAACTTATAATTTATTGTCAAACTGTTTGAAAATTATATGTCTGCCTTCCGTCCTGTGTCGAATCGCTTGTTTATTGACGCCTTGTGCTTGTTTTACAGGCCAAGCCCGATTGTCCATCATGTACCGAGTGTCATAAGTTAGTCCGGGTTGCTTTTAAGGACCATATCTGTTTCCGCTGTTCTCATTGTAAGGTTGATGACCAATGTGATTCTTGTTCAGTATGGCCCATCGAGCTGATGGTTAAGTTCCTTGCCAGTAGGAATTGGCTGTGTCTGACGCGGGGTCAGGCAGTCCGAAAGCAAATCGAGGAGCATCCGTTTCGGCCCCTGTGGGCTCTTCTCATCCGCACTCTGAAGGGTTGGAGATGGCACCCCGGCGTGGTTTGGGCCCGCTGTGCAAGGCTTCTTGCAAAACGTCCTGCCCACGCTGGTGTCGTCTTTAATCCCAAAGACTTATCCAACCTCTCCCCATGTCTGGTATGGACCCTGTCCTGGGACAGGGTTCTGGACTATCTACTGGGGGTGCCAACTCGTATGGTTCCCCCCTGGTGGTCCCGTCGGTCTGTCCGGTACTGCTTCTCCACGGCCACTGCCAGGTGGTTCAGTAGCGGGTCCGTCAGGCACGGGAGCCATCCACCAAGATGGCTCCAGTGTCTCCACATCCGGTGACGCAGTCGTGGTCAGAGTCTGAGGAGACCGAGGAGGAGAGGTTGTTGCGGCCTGAGATACCACGGGAGCAGCATATGAAGGTCAATTCCGTCCTTGACGGAACCATCCTCCATTTGTCTGGTTTGGCGCAAGCCGCTCCTCCCGTGGTTGAGGCTGTACCGGTACCGGGCACCCGTCCAGTGCTAGTCGGTTTAGCACCAACTGATACGGCGACGGGTGTTGCTGGCTAGGCGTGGTATGCACATATCTCGCCTGGTCCAGCAGTCCCGCACAGGGTGCAGTCGGCGCCAGGGTATGGACACGGTTCTGGAACCATCAAAGGTCCGCACGGTTTTCCCTGCGGACATACAACATGGCACCATTTTGTCCGAAAAAATTAATAATGAATTGCCTACAAATCAAGCGCGTCAATCTTAGCACGTGATGGAGTGGTGCCAATAACAGGTATTAAGCTTGGTACTCGGATATCAGATAATGTACGAGTCCGATTCTACAAACTTTCCCATTCACTGATCTTTAACGCTAAATGATTCCTATTGGAGATGCCACAGCGGAAAAATGTCGAATTCTATAGAATGTTGGTATAAAACATGCACATTTGCTTTTATATGGCTGATTGCAACCAAAAATGATGCATAGCATAAAATTTGCCATTTATTTGCCGTCAACCCTGAGCAACTCTGGCATTTGTTCGCTTATGCATAAAGGAATTATTCAACAATGAACGAAGCCTCTCCCAAAATCATGACCGGAATTTCACGAAGTTTTACGGTACCGTGGCAAATTCTTACCACATGTATCGGAATGCAGTTTTAGACCCGTTTCTTGACCCGTTTAACTTCAACTCTCTGACGTTGTTCAATATATATCGACGGGTAGTGGAATGCGTTTTAGACCTGTTACAAAAATTCACCCGTTAGAATTTAATTCACAATGCATATTCAAAAAGTTATTGTCGCGTTTACCAAATTGAATGAGCATGCCATTGAGTGTAGATGATTTGTTTTTGTTTTGTCTTTCACGCATCTGCTGTTTGATTTTGTCTCCGTTTTTTGTTTCGTTTTTTTTAATAACTTTATTATGGTCTGTATTGTAGACAATTAATTTCATCCTTAAATATGTGTAAAAAATAAGATACTGATATCATACACTGAACCAAAAAAGTTTAGCAACACTGAGAATATTACTGTATAAATGTTATTTAACAAAAACAATAAATTGATTCAACTATATTATTTAATTAATAGGTCATTTTCCAATTTGAACAACAGTCTCTTGTTACTGTAATGCTAGCATCGCGCCTTTAACACGGCATCATTCAACGGAAGGGTCCAATTTAAATAATGACACTGAGCTGTCAATACCGGTTGTGACCTCCGCGCGCATTAACCACCGCCGTACATCACTTTCTCATGCTTCGAATTAAACACCTGATGTCATGAAGAGGAATCGCATCCCATTCCTGGAGCAGTGCAGCTTCCAGCTCCTGCACGTTGTTAAGATGTGGATGGTTATCACGCACTAGACAGCCAAGAATGTCCTATGTTCGATAGGAGACAGGTCCGGTGATCGCGCTGGCCAGTCCACCATCGGAACATTGTTAGTCTCAAGGAAATCACTGGTGACCCTAGCTCAATGAGGATGGGCGTTGTCTTGCTGGAACATAAAGTGTGCATGATGCTGCATAAAAGGGATGACAACAGGGGCGACAACTTCTTCACAGTAACGTTGAACCATTAAATTTCCGCGAATCACAATAAGATCTGTTTTGCCATTTTCATGGATTCCAGCCCACACCATGACACTGCCGCCACCGAATCTGCCATGCTGAATGATGTTGGCTGCATCATACCATTCTCCTAAACGTCGCCAAACCCATTGCCTACCATCCGCCACATCCACACAAAACCTCGACTCATCACTGAACAAAATGTGGCTCCATTGTTGAGCACGCCATTGCTGATGAGTTCTTGCCCATGCAAACCGATTTTCGATGTGACACTCTGTAAGCGGAACAGCAACAAGTGGACAACGGGCATGCAGTCCAGCATCATGAAGTCTGTTTCGCACAGTTTGTGCATGCACTGTAGTGCCGGTAGCGGTGTGCAAATTACGGGACAGCCGTGGCGCAGTCTCAAACCTGTGACGTCGTGATGATGTCACTAAGTAGTGGTCTTCTCGTGGTGTTGTTGCTCTCAGTCTGCCAGATCATGGTCCGTCATTAACATGTCCAGTTTCCTGATCACGTTGGCGGAGACGGGAAATGGTTGAGGCGTGAACATTAAAATGTCGAGCAACAGCGCGAACGCTCTGCCCAGCAGCGAGTCTTCCCATTGCTTCATGGTGCTGATTTTCGGGTAGCCCTGGGCCGCGGCCCATGTTCGGTAGGGTAAACTTTTCGGCGGTTTTTTTAACGTTCGTTATCTGCTTTTGCAATATGGTGAATCTTTGCCTTCGCTACCCGCCAATGTGGGCCAGTGCATGAAAAATGCATTTTCACGTGCAGTAAGCATGCGGCCGAGAAATTATGCAAGAAATGATTTGCATTTTTTCATGATCAGCGAGACATTACAGTGACGAAACATGCCTGCAAATTTGCTTATAAATGGACGCATAGTTTTAATACAATAAACCAAACTTCACTGTTGCTAAACCTTTTTGGCTCAGTATAGATATTTTCCTTACATAGTGTTCCATTCATAAAATGATACTTGTTTCTTTTTGCATTCTTGGTTTGGTATCTATGATTGTCCATTTTCATGTAAATTTGAGGGCCTGACTGTCTGTCACTACTTTGATCTTTTATAGGACATGAATGAAGTATTTGAGAAGTATTTCAAATACTTAACATAAGTACCGTAATTTCTCGACTAAAGGCCGCCCTCGAATATAGGACGCTGTCCCAAATTTGACCAAAATCCGCCCAAAAAACTCTTGTATTCAAGTATAAGACGCTGTTAGATTTAGAAAAAACGTACCTTTAAAAAATCGAAAATTGGTATCAAAAATAACCATCAATCCGGTCATGTTTAATGCATGACTAAAAATTATCATGATGTTAGAGAAATTATTAAATAGGACCGCCTAAATATCGTGTATCGTCAATAAAGATTGTTTATTACATCAAGATCAATATAATTTTGGCATAAAATGTCTCCTTGAAAACATCGAACTCGCGTGATAGAAATAGATTGTAATGGCTCTTTTGCGTTTGGAGGCGCTGTGTGATCTTATGCGCTAACGGGAGTTGGTTATCTGGCTCTTTTGTGATTGGAGGCGCTGTGTAATCTTATGCGCTAACGGGAGTTGGTTATCAAACAGGAACGGGAACATTCAGTTCCTATCGCGCAATGATGATATATAGCAATTTCCGAGTTCCGAGTCCAGAATATTTATATCCGAGTACTCGCTCTAATTAGAATAAAGATCTTTTGCGATTGGAGGCGAATCAAGTGATTTATACACGTATCTTTTCTCGACGCCATTTTATGTCAAATTCTGGATTAATTTTGATGTAATAAGTGATATTTATTAAAGAATAAGCAATATTTAGGCGCCCCAATTTAATAATTTCACTTCCGCTTGGTGTTTTTGGAGTATACATTAAACATAGTCGTCAGGCGGCGCGAATTGGCTAGGGTAACATTTAGTTCAATTTCCGTGGTATAATCTGTGACTTTTTAAGAAAAATTTCGACCCAAAAATGTGCGGAAGGAATGTTCTCGAGTATAGTACGCACCCCCCTTTCTAGTACATGTGTTTTGACCAAAAAACTGCGTCCTTTAGTCGAGTTTTAACGGTATTTGTATTTACCGTATTTATTCTAATTTAACTACCAGGTGGTTAGCGGTCATGTGGGCGGCTTAATTAGGGGGAAAATGCACACCGTAAATCCATTTTTTGTGGATCAGATTTAATGTATAATACCCGGTTACCATCACGTAATGATACTGTCAATACTGGGCATGCCGCTAGAGATGGAATATGCCGACGATGTGGACTTCATAGACGAGGAAAAGAAACCCCTTGACGAACTTCTCCCAATAGCTGCAAGCAAACTCAAAATTGAGAATCTCTTTATGACTAAATCCAAAACAGGGTTCACCCACATACATGTATACCTATCGACAAAGCATGAAACTATAGAAAATGATGACCCACCTCGTTGCGGTGAACCATGGAGGAAAAGTAAAATCCTGGACTCACTGCTTTGCAGTACTGCTGACATTTCTGCACGCTGCATCATGGGGAACATAGCTTTCCAGTCCTTCTGGAAGCTATGGATTCGTAGATCAAAGATGGTCTTGATAAAGAGGCTACGTTTATACAATGCAACCTGCGTAACCTTGATGCTGTATAACTGTAACAGCTGGGCACCTCCAAAGGCAGCCTCGACAAGCTCGATGCCTGCCACCACAAAGACCTACGCACCATCACTGGAGACCGATGGCCAGACAGCATAATTTCCAATGATGCACTATATATACAAGATGTGTAATACGTCGCCGCTGTCTGTAAAAGTCGCCAGCAAAGATGGGCCATGTTTGGCCATGTGCTAAGGATACCAGAAGAGACACCAGCACAGAGAGCATTGGAATTCGCCCTACTCGGAGCCAGCAAATACAAAGGCAGGAGAGGATGTCATTGCATAAATCTGTTAAGCATGCTACGAGGTGACCTCAAGAAAGCAGGACTCGGTACACTCAAGTCAAGAATGGACCTGACGAAGCTAAGGATTTCGGCTGAGGACAAGACACAGTGGGCAAAAGCGAAGAAGGACTGATTGTAGCTGTAGGATGTTTCTACTACTACTACAGCTACATAATACATTAACCATACATACATCATGTGATGATTATATTATATATACTATATATATATAATATAATTTCATAATTTCCATTTATAACCAAATTTGCAGGCGTGTAATGCCTCGCTGATCATGAAGAAATGCAAATCATTTCTTGCATTTCTCGGCCGCACACTTACTGCATGTGAAAATGCATTTTTAAGGCACTGGCCCACATTGGCGGGTAGCGAAGGCAAAAATTCACCATATTGCAAAAGCAGATAACGAACGTTAACAGAAAACGCTTAAAAGTTTACCCTATCGAACATGGGCCGCCGCCCAGGGCTACCCGAAAATCAATGCCATGAAGCAATGGGAAGACTCGCTGCTGGGCAGAGCGTTCGCGCTGTTGCTCAACATTTTAATGTTCACGCCTCAACCATTTCCCGTCTCCGCCAACGTGAGCAGGAAACTGGGCATGTTAATGACCGACCACGATCTGGCAGACCGAGAGCAACAATACCACGAGAAGACCACTGTCATCACAACGTCACAGGTTTGAGACTGTGCCGCGGCTGTCCCGTAATTTGCACACCGCTACCGGCAATACAGTGCATGCACAAACTGTGCGAAACAGACTCCATGATGCTGGACTGCATGCCCGTCGTCCACTTGTTGCTGTTCCGCTTACAGAGCATCACATCGAGAATCGGTTTGCATGGGCAAGAACTCATCAGCGATGGTGTGCTCAACAATTGAGCCAGGTTTTGTTCAGTGATGAGTCGAGGTTTTGTGTGGATGTGGCGGATGGTAGGCAACGGGTTTGGCGATGTTTAGGAGAACGGTACATGTATGATGCAGCCAACATCATTCAGCACGACAGATTCGGTGGCGGCAGTGTCATGGTGTGGGCTGGAATTCATGAAAATGGCAAAACAGATCTTATTGTGATTCGCGGAAATTTAACGGCTCAACGTTACTGTGAAGAAGTTGTCACCCCTGTTGTCATCCGTTTTATGCAGCATCATGCAGACTTTATGTTCCAGCAAGACAACGCCCGTCCTCATTCAGCTAGGGTCACCAGTGATTTCCTTGAGGCTAACAATGTTCCAGTGTTGGACTGGCCAGCGCGATCACCGGACCTGTCTCCTATCGAACACATGTGGGACATTTTTGGCCGTATGGTGTGTGAGAACCATCCACATCTTCACAACATGCGGGAGCTGGAAGCTGCACTGCTCCAGGAATGGGATGCGATTCCTCTTCGTGACATCAGGTGCTTAATTCAAAGCATGAGAAAACGTTGTACGACGGTGGTTAATGCGCGCGGAGGTCACAACCGGTATTGACAGCTCAGTGTCATTATTTATATTGGACCCGTTGAATGATGCCGTGTTAAAGGCACGATGCTAGCATTACAGTAACAAGAGACTGTTGTTCAAATTGGAAAATGACCTATCAATTAAATAATATATTTGAATCAATTTATTGTTTTTGTTAAATAACATTTATACAGTAATATTCTCAGTGTTGCTAAACTTTTTTGGTTCAGTATATATACATGTATATATAGTAGGATCCGAGTCCAGTATATTACATGTAGGTTCGTAAAATGCAGATGATTTACACCGTCAATCGTAGCTACCCGAAGCTACCCTCCTATTTACTGTATGCGGAGTGCGCAAGTATCTACCCGAGTACATGTACTAATATTAGCATCTTCACGCTACTCGAGTAATGACCTAAACTTGTCCTGTAGCGGACACTGATAAATCACTTGATTTATTATTCCTCTCATCGCCATCTTATGTTAAAATTAGAAACAAATTGGATGAAATAAACAATGTTTAACCCTAAGGGACCTACGAGCCGTCTAGATGGCACGCAAAAAGCGTACAAATAAACCTATGATCCGTCTGGATTTTTAACCGCCATACCAAATTTGGTTGAAATCGACCTAACTGTTTGGGAGGAGATAGCATGATGGACGTACAGATAACTGGATGGAGGCTATTATATCCCCATTTTTTCAAAACATGGAGCTAATGAATGGACTCAAGGAGACAAGGTAGGTATGGGGATAATGAATGGACTCAGAGACAAGGTAGGTAGCTATAATTAATTCATAGTCATCATACTAAAATGTTATTTTCTTTCGGATTGAGAAATTAGGCTACAACCATCATTTGCCATGCCACATTATTTTCAGGACTTGTCACGAAAGGGTTAAACATAGTAAAAACTGGAATTGACAAGAGGAAGGACAAAGCAGAAATTTTGCTATGCCCCGCCCATCTCTACATAAGTTCCATCGACAGTTTGCGCGTGTTGGGATCAGTTTATATACTTTGAATCCTGAATTCCAAATTTCATGGTAACCATAGATACCGCTAACCTGGTGAATATTTTGAAACCAATTTCAAGTACTTTGATTTGACTGAAAGCTGTTGCTGCCCAACTCACCAGGGCAGCAAAGGCAAACTAATTCTAAAATATTCACCAGCTTTCCTTTATAAATTTAAATTTTTTCCCCATTAAAATGAGATATGGGCAATTCAACGCTTACCTTGATCTTGTGCACGTTACATTGTGTAGATTTCACTCTGCTGTCGCCGCTACTCACTTAACAAATTCAGTTGATGTTTTGCCCCTCCCCCTATGGCCCTTCCGACCCGAGCAGTGTCACAGCCTAATGATTTAGGTTGTCTCACATTCTACAACCATAGGGCCATGATGTGGTAAATCACCAGATTTGGTTATATTCCTTTAACTTTGACAGTCTTCCATCAAACCCCCCCCTCCCCTCTGGGAATGGAGCCTAGTGTAAACGGTGTCTTCCAATCCACAAGCATATCGGTAATTTACACAATAATTTTGATTGAATTATACCAAAAGCTTTCTGAGGAGATGGATGGACAGACAGCTAGATGTAAAATCCCTGCAGTTTTTTCAAAACGTGTGGGTATAATTAAGAGATTAAATTAAATTTATTGATATTCGATTCAAATCCCACCCAATCTCAAATGATACATAGAACTTATAGGCTAGTAGGGTGAGCCAGTTTTTGGTCGACCTGGGGAAAAAATTATAATGTTATCAAAACTTGCGGAATTATATTCCCACATATCCCTAGTATTACAGAAAAAAAGTCGCAAGTGATACCTTTTGGGGAAAATATTTGACAGCACTTTAAATTTGATCTACTTTTGTATTCTTACAAACTGTAATTACATTTTGTAAATGATAGATGAACGTAAAATCTGTTTTTCGCCACTTCTTTTATAATTACAGAGCTGAAAATTGGCACAGTTCTTAAAGATATAATGTTATAGCTCAGCATTACACAACGGCTGAGTTATTTTGAAGACAGCGTGGCAAATTTTGATATAACCATACAAACATGCACTAAATCAACATATATACACCTGTGCAAAAGTTAAGCACCAGCAAAAACAATAGAACGTAGAAACATGATGGTACAACTAGGCTGCCATACTTTTTGTCCCCGCGTTAGCTGACATAATTCCAAGTACGAAATGCACATGCATGCATGACTTCACGCCGCTTGATGTCCGTGCGTGGCGGGAAACAGCACACGTGTTCAGTTATGTAAAAGTCCAGTTTGAGGTGTAGAACATTACATACAGATTTAGGCGACAAGATTAGGAATTTTGTGTTCATGACCGTGGTTTATTTGTACAGAGAGAATTAGCTCTTGATTGTGAACCGCTATGGCAAGACGAAGGTTAAGTGATCGTGTGAAATGGCAAATCATAGGCATGCATACCACTGGTATGTCATGCAGAGAGATTGGCAGACAGCTGAACATTAACCATACTGTAATCAGTCGTTTGATTGCAAAACATGGGCAAACTAACGAGGTGAAGGACAGGCCTAGATCTGGAAGACCGAAGAAGACTACTGCCCGTGATGATCGAGCCCTAGTACGCCTTGTTAGGAGATCTCCATTCACCAACAGCAGAGTGCTCAGCCAGCAATGGGAAACGCGCAATAGAGTGTCAATGTCTACCGTCAAAAGGAGACTGTATGCTGCTGGCATGAAAGCTAGGAGACCTGTCAGACGTCCTCTCCTCACTGCACACCACAAAGAGGAGCGTCTGAGGTGGTGCAACGAAAGAAGACACTGGAACATGAGATCCTGGAGACGGGTACACTGGTCCGATGAAAGTCGGTTCCTGCTTCATGCCACAGATGGTCGAACTCGTGTATGGAGGTCCAGACGCACGGCGTACGACCAACGTAACATCATGGAAGTAGTTCCATTTGGTGGAGGTTCCGTTATGATATGGGGTGCATCTCATTTGATTGTAAGCTGGATCTGTTGACTGTACCTGGAACACTAAATGGACAAAGATATCAAGATTCCATACTGGATAGATGTGTGGTCCCTCATTTTGTAAATCACGCACCTGGAACCCACCCTATATTCATGGATGACAATGCCCGACCACATCATGCTAGAGCTGTGCATGAATACCTCCGCCAGAATGCCATCGAAACCCTACCATGGCCAGCAAGGAGCCCTGACATGAACCCTATTGAGCATATCTGGGACATTCTGGGAAACATGGTGAGAAGGAGGGATCCTCCTGTGCAGAACCTACAGGAATTAACAGACGCACTCCATCTTGAATGGCAACGAATACCACAATGGCATATCAGTCGGTTGGTGACCAGCATGAGACGTCGTGTCCAGGCCCTCATCCAGGCACAAGGTGGATATACCCGGTATTAATAATGACAGTCTCAAACTCGTGCACAGATGTTAAACTTCGTTTTCAGACACCATTAATGACAATCTAGCCACGTGTGTCAACTGTAGGGCAATAGTTGTCAGTTGTGTCAACGTAACCATATTCAGGCCTCGTTTTCAAGTTCAAACAAAAACATACAGTGTTTCCCCACCATCATAATCAGCATTCCTCTAGTTGCATTATTACCTCTTGCACTAAGATGGATGGGTACATAAATGTTTATGCTATTGCTTTCTTCATAGCACATGAATATACCCTCGCATGTGCGTAAAAATAGGGTGGTGCTTAACTTTTGCACAGGTGTATAGTTCCCAATGCCAGTCCCTCCAATTACAATATGTCTAATTTCTCCATCATATCAACGCAATTTGCAAATAAAATTGATCAGAGTATGCCATGGTTTGTCAATAATTAATATTGGTTCAATCCTGACGTCCGAATATGGTGATTTATGATAATAAATGGACCGGGGTAATATTCGAAAACATTCGAGAAAGTACATTGTAAAACTACTTTTGCTTTTACATTGTATTTCCTGACACAGAATTATTTAATATAGTTTTTAAACAGAAACACGTGCATTTAGCACATACTATTACTGAAATTATTCAGAGGCTATTAAGAAACACAAAAATGAATGAGCCAAATGAAAATGTGACCCTCCCATTTCAGCATACTTTATCTGAGGGAAATTGCATTATCTGTCGCAACCCTTTGGATGGAGATAAGCAAAAAGTGTACAAAAAAGGACTTGAGACTCTTTTGCGCATAAGTCGTCTTCGAGGTGATGATGAATTACATAACTACCTTTTGGAAAGGTCTCTAACCTCTCCAATTGGAAATGTTTATGTACATAAAATAAAAAGGTGTAGGTCTGAATATACGGACCTGCGAAGAACTAGAACCGATGATGATAATGGGGGTGGATCAACATTTCAAAAGATTACGTTCAAGTGTTGAGCCATTTGACTGGGCAGCTGATTGTTTTCTATGTGGAAAAGCCACGACCATTGACCTGAAACATCCAACAAGAGACCCTGTGTCACAGGTTACGCTACTTGGATTCAGAGAATCAGTTTTACAGCAATGTACATGTAACAATCGTGACGACCTATGGGCATATGATGTTATGACAAGAGTAAATGATTGCATAGACTTAGTAGCAGCAGAAGCACAATATCATAGCAAATGTTATAGAGATTTCTTTTGCTTTGCATATGCTAAGAATGTGACAGTCAGTCGACCAGCTGATTTAGGGAAGCAGGGTTGCTTTGTGGCTGTTTGTGACTGGCTGGATGAGGAGGGTGAGACTGAAACTCTGACTGTTACTGATATCCATGAGAAAATGAAAGAATTGGCTAATGGGGCAGAAGTCCATTAAAAGCCTCCGAGATAAACTTCATGAGCATTATGGTGACCACACATTTTGGCCACAAATGAAAGGCGGTTGGGAGGATGTGCTGTGTTTCCAGAATATGGCAAGTTACATAGTACACAAGACATGGCACTCTGAGAAATTAGACGATGATGCACAAGAAGCTGAAAGAATAGTCATTACGTGTGCGAAACTATTAAAGGAGGAAATACGTAAGGGGAAATATTCAAAGGAAAACTACCCAGGTAGCAATGATATTACACCACTGACACATATTTTTATCGAGACAATGATAAGTAATGACGTAAGATGAAATAGCATTGGCCAAGCACTTACATAAGCTGTAAGACCATCTTCAATAATGTCACCTATTTTGTTTGGGATGGCTGTGGAGATAGATCATGTGTTTGGATCAAAGTGGCTAGTAGATGAGCTATTTAGATTAGGTTTTTCGGTCTCATATGATGAGGTCACTTTGTTTAAACAATCGATTTCACAAGCGGAAAATCTTGGTACATTACTACCAAATGCAGATGCAGAAATCACGCAATGGGCATCTGATAATGCAGACCATGATGTCAGGACGATAGATGGCCATAATCAGTTTCATGGTATGGGTACGATAGCAATGTCGACTGTGAAAGGAGATCGAGCAAACTTTGACCAACATGTAAGACGTAAGGCAAGATTGGCTGTTTCGGAACTTATGACGGACAAAGGTATACCCATTGTTCAATACATAGGGTCAGCTGTATCAGGCCTTTCCTCTCTAAAGTTTAAATCCATTGAGGAAAATCAGCGACCGTATATAACACCATCAGTAGCATATTATGCTAATCTCATGTGGCAATCAGCTCTCCTCTTCAGCAAAGCAAATACACAAATACCTAACTTCTCTGGATTCATGCAACACTTCTTCAGATCACTCGATGATGGCATCGACAAATGGCAAGTGCTTATTCTTCCTTTCATAGACCATAATCCAAATGACGAGACATGTCTGTACTCAACACTTTTGTACATTCAAGAACAATCCTGTCGATTGATGCAACCCAGTGCTTGAATGACATTTGAAAGCAGTAGAAATTATTGAGTCAAAAGGTCTAAACAGGATAGTTTGTTGACTTGGTGGGTTTCATCTTCTTATGAGCGCTTGTGGCAGTATCGGTATTGTGATGAAAGGGTCTGGTCTTGAGGAAGCCATGGGACAAGTCTATGGGCCAAATACTATTTCCCATATTTTGACAGGTAAATCAATTGCCAGAGCTTTACGTGCACATTTTCTGGTCGAAAAGGCACTTATGGCTAAGCTGGTCTCGGGTATATTACCTGCAGAGCCTGAACATTCCAATTCAGAATCGTCCCAAAACACTAATAGATTAACCATGGATCAAGAAAGCAAACTAAAAGCATTGTTTGATCAAGTTACCGAAGATGGTGGCGTACCGCTCAATGATATTCTTGATTCTGAAGAACTGTCATGTTTAGATCAATGTATTGCTAAGCACAAAGAAAACATGGAAAATGAGTCACGCACTGCCAAGTATTGGATTTTGTATCTATATTATATTAACATTGTCAAGACCTTTATGCAGTGTGAGAGAGTGTGCGATTGGGAAGGTCACCTCACAGCTGTTGGAAAGCTGCTGAATCTTTTCGCTGCATCTGGTCATATTAATTATGCCAAAAGTGCTAGACTGTACCTCCAAATAATGAGGGACCTCCCAAATCAACATCTGTGGTTGTACCAGAAATTTTCGGAAGCCTACCATGCAGTGCGCCGAAGTGAAAAATACTGGGCTGGTTTGTGGACTGATCTATGCATAGACCAAATTCTAATGCGATCCTTGAAAGCTCGAGGAGGTTTGACACATGGTCCTCGCATAACAGATAGTGTTAGACACCAATGGGTCTATAGCATGCATCATTGTGCAGCTATTCATGACGCGATGACAAGTCTAACAAACACTTTGATTGTATCAACTGCTCTAAACTTTTCGCAGAATAGCCAGCCAGTAATCCTTGTTGCTGAAGATATCTTCATTATGTTGATTCATCACTGGGAAACACAAATGGCTGACATATGCTTGATGAAAGGGAAAAAGGTTAGTGCGTCAAATAAAAGTGTTGAATTGTACAGCATTCCAGAAACACACCAGGTAATGGATCCGGTTTTACGTAATAATATCCTGTTTGTACATGCGTGGAGTGGTTGTGATACCACTTCATCTACATTTGGACAAGGAAAAACTCATCTAATGAAGACATTATTTAAACGTAATAGGTTGCAGGATCTATCCCGTGCACTGATTGACGAGACAACCACTGATGATGTTGGTGCTGTAGGCGTGTCTATCTTCTGCAGACTTTGCGGTGGTAAAGACCATGACACACTACCCTCCTAAGCAATGGTTGCACGCTGTAATAAAATTGAGCCTGAAAGATTACCTCCAACTGAGAGAGCAGCGTATTATCACAGCCTGAACTAAAAAAAAATCCTTGCAAGTGGGGCTGGAAGCTGGAGAAAGATGGTATGCGACCGGTGATGACAGATTTAGGTGCTGCACCAGAAAGTGTCTTAAAATTCATTCGTTGCAAATGTAAAGTCAGTAATAAAAAACAATGTGCAACAAATCAATGCTCATGCCACAAATCTGGGTTAAAATGCGTCGCAGCATTTTAGTTTAGTATGTTATATTCATTTTGGTTCATTTATTAAATTTCCTGGAGCATGTCTTGTATTATGGGGAATTCTGATTTACTCAACGTACCAGCATCCATATTGGATTTTGCTATGTCAACTACTTGGTTGAAAGTCAGTTAGAATATTTTATTTCCAACATCCAGAGCAAATTTCAGCAATGTAACCATAAAATATCCTGAGAAATCTGAATTTGGTTTTGTCTAGTGTGTGATTACAATATGTGAAAGGGCAAAAATTTAGAAAAAAATTCAATTTGGCATAAAAAAATTTCTCCAAAGGTTATTAGCTGCGACTTTTTGTCTGTAATACTATGGTCATATGTGAACACAAATTTGAAGGATTCAATAACATTGGAATTTTTTCCTGAGGTTTGACCAAATCCGCTAGCCTATTATGTGAAATGTACATTAGCTGAGCCCTCAGGAATACGGTTGATAACAGTCGGCAGTCGATCCAGAACAGGCGGCAGCATAGCTGTCAGCTATTGATGTGTGTAGTAGCTGATCATGTTTCGAACGTACATCATCAAGTTTTAGTTCAAATATACTGTTTCCATGCAGAAATTAGATTATAGGTAACAGGTCATCAAATTTTTATTTTTATAAAATCCATGTTAGTAAATCCATTAGCCGTAGCAGGAAAAAATGAGTCCGTTTAGAAGCCATCGCCCATCAGTCACCTGCAAAAAATAGGAAGGATAAGTTAGAAATATACAAATTCTAGAAGTGTTATATTAAGACTAACAATCAAATTTTTTCATGAAAATTTACATTTTCTCAGACGATGCCCATATGCAGACCAAGAGCAAGACATTCCAGTGATACATTTTAAAAAATAATCTTACTTTGGTTGGAAAATTAACATTTTCCTCGACAACTGCAGCAGTTTTGGTCTGACTCAAATGTTAAATGGTTAACAATATACATGTATGGCGCAAGGATATATAGTCTGAGTCTGCTCTGACTCAACCCGCCCCTGTGACAGATATTTGGACAGACTGACAGTCTGTCCAAATATCTGTCACAGGGGCAGGTTGAGTCAGAGCAGACTCAGACTAAGGGATATACTGGTAAACATTATGACCCGACAACGGGTGTTATGGTCATACACCGCCCTCAGATTTTAGTGCAAAAATGAAATGAATAATATAATAAATGGTGGGCATATATCCTCCAAGGAGGGAGTATGACTACTAGTTACTGGATTAACCTTTTCAATCGACAAGAGCGAATAATAAATTTGCTACGAATGTTTCAAAATTCTGTTGAATATTTTGAAACTAATTAAACGGGCTAAGGCAGCTCCAGCTTCACATTGGATTCAAAATATTCAACATCTTGCATTTATAATGACTGTAAACGTGAAGTTCTGGAATTTCAGGTTCAAATGTGACAATTGCTTTTGATTTTGGGCACACAAGTTTATTTCAGGGCCCCAGTTCTTTGATCAGAGGATACTGGCCACACAGTAAATGGTGATAGAATGTTTGTAACCAGGGCAATAGTGAAATATTTGTTTTCTAAGGAATTATTAGTATGTCCCAGTCATCAATGATTATTAGTAAATGTGCTGTTACTTGTAATTTTTCAGTTACTCAATGACTAATTTAACCGAGAAAGTTATGGAATGTGTTAACAGAGCAGCTGAACCAATAATATATAAATCAATCTCGTTTACCTCTGGTCGCGAAATAACAATAAGGTTATAGATAAACAATCCGATATGCTCAATCATCGATGCGTGTCCTTGTTTACAATTTCCGAGAAAACGTACTCTTCAAATTACCGTCAGTAATTAGGGCGAGTTGAGATGCGAAAGTTGTCAAATATATCGGCATCCCATTTCCCGATTGGCAATATCGTTAATCTAGTCATCTGTCTACTTTTTAGTTTGTGGCGTACAAGAAATATGCATAGATTGACATTTGAACACACATACTATTTTGCAAAACAGCTGATTGTGTCGCCATCTTGCCGGAAAAATTAATATTCATGTGTTCCCGACCAATCAGACGCATCAATCTTATAGCACGTGATACAGTGTTGTCAATAATGGGTAATGAGCTTGGTACTCGTATATTAGATACGGGTACAATTCTACAAATTCCTCTCATTCACGATAAACGATTCCTATTTGGGACGCCGTTACGAAAAAATGTCTGATGCTATAGAATCTTAGTGTAAAACATTCACGCTCGCTTTTTAAATGGCTGAGCGCACCCAGCAATGCTACATAGCATAAAATTTGCCATTTATTCGCTGTCAACACTGAGAAACCATGGTATGTGTTCGATTATGTATAAAGGATTTATTCAACATTGAATGAGGCCTCCCCCCAAAATCATGACCGGAATTTCTCAAAATTTTACGGTACCATGTAGGGCTGCGCGATATACCGATACCTTGTTTAAAACCGATATCCTGCACTGACGGTTTCATAACCGATTATAAAAAATAAATATCGAAAAACCAAATATGAACATATTTTCGGGTTTTCGTATCAGGGCCCATGTTCCCGAAGCAATCGTTAGCTAGCGATATTGTCACACTCATTGCTTTAGTATGCTGTAACGATATCGCTAACATAACGAGATCTTGAACATGGGCCCCATTGTTAAAAATAAAAGATACTATAACGAGCATGAAAAGCGTAATGAATAATAATGGCCATACTTTCCATTAAGCTGCATTCGGGGCAACTAATAATTGAATGTGGCCCCCAATTGCACATATTGTGTAACTCCATGTAACTCGCTGTATGCTGAGAGAAATCAAGCAGCGAATTAATTAAATAAATATCCACTCGTCTTTTCTCTGGTAGTCTCAGATAAATTTTCAATATAAAACACAACACTAACGCGGGAATTTGTCATTGAAATTTGTATCAGGGAAAAGATTTCTAAACAACGGCATCCATTTTATTTACGTCACCGGCTAATTAACATAATGCAAAGTCGTCCCAAAACTAAATCGCCCGAATGCATAAAAATCTCGCCAATAAATATAATGCTGAATACATTTTGCTGATTAGAATATTATTTTAAATAAAATTATTACTCAAACCGTTTTTAAAATGTTATCTTCTATGCACAATATCATAGTAACTTATCAAATTCGCGTTTGCAATATTACAGTTAATATTTTCTTCAAGGCATGATTTCGTCCTCGGGCTGAATTGGAAATGAAAGAAGCAAGGGAGATAATTACATCATAATTAATTACAAGCACGTGATTTAGGTCTTTTCGCAACCTGTTTTGCTGATTTATCATTAATTTTGACAAAATAAACGATGTTTATTTAACTTGTGCGTAATAATTAGGCGGTCTAATTAATAATTTCACTCCCGTGATGATGGATATTATAAGGTATATTAAGGTTTAAAGGCGTAAAACGAAAGTATCGGGGCGTGAAAATACGTTCTGTTTTGGTGCTATTTTTTCTCATTTAAATTTTTTGTTTCATGTCCATAAAACCGATATGAAAAGTCATATCGAAACTGATATGGCTGTAAGCCAAACCGTGCAGCCCTAGTACCATGACATAATATGATTGTCATTTTCGGATGAAAACCTTCACGAAACTTTGGTACCTGTTAGTTTTAATACCATTGTGATTAAAGTTATCAATGGCATTTGTAAAATTAAAAAAACTTCGATAAACTTTGCAAAAATAGACCAATGTATTTATCCTACAAGGTGTGGCTATTTTGAGAAGCACGTTGACTAACTAAAATATATTTTATTCATAGAAATTTTATATGTACTTAAAGGTATTTTATTGCCCTTTCTAATGATATATAGTTTTATATACAGTGATCTGTTACTTTGCCAAAAATAGTTAATATAGTTGGCATGGTAGCACTACGCCGCTATCACACCACTACGGCTTATAGGCTAGGTTTCTAAGCAAGTTTCTAGCTTTTGGCTGTAGGGTTTGTAGCACTTTTTTGTAAATTCTTGGTAGGGCCCAGAGGGTTAATAAAGTATACGCAATATTTAGGCGGTCCGAATTAATAATTTCACTCCCACGATGGTGTATATAAGGTATGCATTAAGCATAAGGCGGTAAGAATTTATGGTGTGAAAATGTGTTCAATTTTCATGCCATTTTTTTAATACTGTTAAATTAATTTTTTTCACTGTTATCAAAAACATGGGGCCTGTAAAATTGGAAGGGGCGATTAAATTAGGATAAATATGGTAAATACTTTCTAAACAGGTATTTGTATTTGAAGAATCCCAAAGTATTTGTATTTAAATACTTTTGAAAGTATTTGACCCCAGCCCTGGTAGGCAGCTCTTATAAAGCGACCAGAATTCTAGGCCCATCAGAGCAAAACTGATCAAAATGCTCTAGCGATATTAATATGCAATCTGGCTAGATGGGCAAGCTAACCCCTCTCGAACAGTGTCTGTCGGCATCTATCTGTTTTGCTGTCAATTGGATGTGTGCCAAGATAATACAGTCTACGTACTTCTAGGGCATACGTCATGTGTATTGGCTTGCTTGTTTTAGTCATCTTGTTTCTTTATATTTGTTATCATTCTGCGGGATGTGTGTGATACTATGCATGCATCATAATGGCGCGGCACACACGTGTGTTGGTGATGCCCTTTAATGGCTAATTAATTTCATCAAAAAAATAAAAATATTTGCTGATTGGGTGTACATTTGAATTGCATGCCATGAGATGATTATTTTGAAAAATGTATCACTGGAATGACTGGATCATTCGAGTCTTCGAGAGATAAAATTTCAAAAATAATTGTCTTGGTCTGCAAATGGACAGTCTTCATAACTGGTACAAAGGCTGATTTTGCCATGAAAGTGTTTATACACGAATGTGATGTACATACCTCGAGGTTAATTACAAGGCCTTACATTTCATTTTCAGCTGTCATAGAGTCGACATATGTGAAACGTTTGTTTACCACAGTACGTGTAGAGTATGCTTCAATAACACAAGTTCTTCTCTTTGATAATTCCTGAAATAATGGGCTCAGGACAAAGCAAGACACCCCGGCACAATGTGTCTTCACCACAACCGGATCAAGAAAATAGGATGACATCTCAACAGGTACAATGTATGCATATGTTACGGGTAGTGTACTCTTGTCGTGTACATTGTTTGTACGCAGGTTTGTACATGTCAATCTGGAACGATTATGGAAATCATTTTCCATGTCTGGAAAATGTTTGGAAAATCAGACATTTTAGCTGGGGTTTTTTTAAAAAGTACATGTATGGAAAATTGATATATCAATTGTTGTTCTCACTCTGAAATGTAGATAATCCTCAAAATACTGTTGATCTTGCTGACTAATTGTGACATATTTCTCAAAATTGTACACTTGAAATTGTGACTGTTTAGCGACTTCTTGAAATTGCTAAATTCTATACATACTGGAAAAGTATGGAATTTCATTGTGCAGAATACGTACATATACATGTATGACCCCAATGATATGGAAAATCGAAATAATACTGCCACCAGTACATGCGTATGTGTATACAACAAATTTTCCCATTATTGTACAATTTTCAATGAATTGATACTACGTACCATGAGTGTGTCTGGAAATTGCTAAAATACAGTGTAAATCAGGAAAAGATATGGAAAAAGAGCTTATAACATCAGTGTGTGGGACAGAGGGGGATGGGTGCAGTCTACTGGCTAATGGATCTATAAGCATATGGCTGGTGCCTAGAGACTCCATGGTGTGGAGATGATGTATCCTCTATCATGTACATGTAGCCTTCTTTTTTCTCTCCAGATCCATGTGTTTGTATTTTCAGCTCCTTAACCCTTACCACACAGATTTTTAATTTTTTTAATTAAGCTAAAAGATGAGTTCAAAGATGGCAACATCGTCCACCAAAATTGCTGAAAGATTGACACCAGTTTCTTTCCTATTGGCATGGTAAAAGATAGACTGTTGATGTCAGAGTGGTAAGGGCTAAGAACCTGTGTAATCCACTAAGGTTAGGTGGTGCTGTAGTGTTGGACCTTGGATTTAGGGTCCCTCCACTGAGCATGTGCATTCACATGCTCAATGATTGTTCTTAGCTGTACCGGTTTGGTACCAACAATAGACCTTTCCAGTTTTAGGTATGCCCCACCCATCTCTAGCTAAGCTCTGCCCACACCTCGCTCGTGTTGGGATCAATCGATCTCTGAACTCCCTGACTATCAATTTCCAGAAAACTATAGGGGTAAACTGTTGAATATTTTGAAACTAATTCGACTACCCATTCAGATTACAGTAGTTTCAAAATATTCAACAGCGTGTTTATTAAATAGCAAAGACATACAATTCATAATGTGTCAGACTATTAAGCATTTAAGACGGGCTAAATGGAGTCATTCATGACATAATGATTATGACGTCATCCTACACATCATGTAGTTGATTATGATGTCCTATGATGGATGGATATACTGGAAAGGTCCATTGAATGATAAGTAGCTTAGGTGTGTCATGTTTTTGTACTGGTACATATTTGTGTATATACACAGTGGGTTCCCTTCTGGTATAAACTGGGATTTGGTGGGAAAACCCCTTTTCCTGCTAATCCATACCAGGTATTGAGAAACATATATAATGTCACCTAAACATCTTAAATACATGTACATGTAGTAGATATATCAAATCCTCTGATGATCTTCCCACACGGAGTGAAACACCATAAAGTCAGATCTCAGAATGGGGTTAAAAACACCGCTCCCACTGCCATGAGTATTTATCGTAAGTGCCGCTCATCCCTACCACCCGATTCCTGTTTATAGCAAAAGGGAACTGACTGCATATACAGTATGCACACACGTGCAAACCCTGGCACATCTAAGTCACTTACTATTCAATTGTTGGTACTTACAGGTAGGCTTGCACGATTGTCCGATATTATCGAAAATCACGATTTCTTTTTCAGCCACGATTTTTTACGATGTGATTTTGAAAAAAATCGAAATATCGTCAAAATTTTACTGTCATGCCGTATTTGATCTATTTGTAGCATAGGTGTCTATTACGGCAAGCTGTTCAATTTATTTCCAAACCAACATCTCAGAGGAAGGGGTGGGATTATACTAGGAATAGGTTGAAAAAGTTGAAGTTCATTTTCTAAAATTGCTTTAAAAGATGGACACTAATACAAAAATTCAACGCAATTTACCGGTATAATTTCAAAACCATGATCACGGGTGTGAAATTATTACCTCGGAAGGTATAAATATTGCATGTTTTGTAATAATCATGTTTTATAAAATCAAAATTAATCGAAAATTTGACATTAAATGGCGTCGCGGGAATATATAATTCCCCTGATATTGCTTGCTCTCCTGTTTTTGGAGGCGAGGGGTGGTGCATTCACAAATGTGATAGCTACAGTAAATGAGATGGTATGCACGCTTTAGCAAGCATGGCGAACTATCCTAGATGTTTCTGAAGGCTAACTATTATTAGTAAAATATATAAATCACATGATATCGCTCGCTCTCCTGGTTTTGGAGGCGAGGGTGGTGCGTTCACAAATGTGATAGCTAAATGAGATGGTATACACGCTTTAGCAAGCAAGGTGAACTATCTGAGATGTTTCTGAAGGCTAACTATTGTTATTAACTGGATACTCGGTAAATGCGGAGCAGATCTAAACATTAGATATCTATGGATCTAAAGTACATTCCTAATATCACGTAATTTGTATATTTTCATGAAGACGACATGAAATGCCAAATTTTAGTATTAATTTTCATGTAATAAACGATGATTTTAACAGAGTACGCAATATTTAGGTTGTCCAATATAATAATTTCACTCCCTCAATGATGAATATGTTATACATTAAGCCAAGGGGTAAGGCAGCAAGAAATTATTAATTGTGTCCTATTTTCGTGTTATTAACGATCGGTCTTGGTTTAAGCATCGTGGCGACTGAATTTCAAGTTTTTGTTGAAATTTACCAATAAGAAGTCATCCGGATAAAACTGATATGAAAACTCAGAGCGAAACCGATATGTCTACATAAGCCAAACCGTGCAGTCCAACTCAACCCAAGACCAATTCACCCCCCCCCCCTGGGAATTCATATACCTTAAAATAGGCTATATACGCTATATCGAAATATCGCAATTTTTTTTCATCGCGATACCTCCTAGAACAATATCGTGCAAGCCTACTTACAGGGTCCAACTAAGAACAATCAGTAAGCCTGGTGAGCTGCAAATCCCACTCGCCTCTCGGGCTGACAAGCAATCGTGGAAACATAGACAATTTCCTTCACTCTGGAAACATAGACAATTTCCTTCACTCCTCGTTGCCTCTCTCCATCCAGGAGTATAAATTGCTACAAGTGTATAAGCTGAGGAAGTTGCCACTAATAGACTAAAATAAAACCAGCCTAGATATGGCTTGAATGGGATCTGTAATCAGGGACGCGATAGACGCCAATCGAACCAATAACTTCTCGTGTAAGGCAGCTGACTTTTGTCCTCCAACCAAAAAAAAAGTGTCGGGTATACCTCGGCATTATGACGTAGCGCGTTTTACCAGTATAGATTTGGAAACGTATAGAATTTCATTCAAGTGAATCGTTTAAGCCATGAAATTGCAGTGTTATAAAATAACTATATACATGTATGTACATGTTATAAGCTGTATTAATAGCAGTAGACTTCCAAACGGGTATATAGAAATTTATTTGGTCAATTTTCCCGATGGCCATCGTTAATTTTTCACAGCTCATCCAAAAAATCAGATAACAACTACCCATCATTAGCCGTTCGCCTAACTTCCAACGGAGTCCACAATAGGAGTAAGAGATGCAGATCTTTGCATCTAGACATACCTCAACCTATGCTGATTATTTTTAAAGTAATGTTACTGTAACATGTTATTGCCATAGGCCGCAACATCTCTCAGTCAAATTAGGTTCAAAATATTCACCAAAATATTCTTGGCATCATAATAAATTTTTTGTTTCTGGTTAGTGAGGATTTAACCCTTTAAAAACGGCTTCTGCAGCGATCTTGAGAAAAGTCCATTTGCAAACCAATGGAAGACTATTTTTGAAAATTGACAACTGGAATGATTTCTCCAGCCAGTCATTCCAGTGGGTAAATTAAAAAAAATAATCTTTTGGTCTGCAAATGGACATTTTCTATGAGAAAATTGAAAATTTTGCAACATATTTTAAAATTCAATTTTTTCATCAAAAATGTCTGTGCAGAACCAATGGATGATTATTTTTGAAAATTTTGATTATACAATGGTAGAGCCTCATTTTAGTTGTAAGTTTAAAAAAATATAGTCATCTTGGTCTGTAGTGGACCACTGCATACAAATTGTTTGGCCCACCTTATGTGTTTATTAAAGGGACTCTGATCTGATCCTGCCAAGCATATTTACATTGTATGAAGTTACACGCACATGCGCACGCACGCACGCACACACACACACACACACACACACACACACACACACACACACTGTAGTTGTCTGTTTCTCTAGTACAGTTACTAAAAGTAAAATATATGTGCATGTGCTCTCTTCACAGGGACAAAACGAACAACTGAATGATGGCACGGAAATACCGCCACACTCTATTATCAACATCGCAGATTTGGGTCCGTCTGACAAGGTATAAGATATGTATATTAACTGTCTCACCGTTGCAAGCCACCAGAGAATAATTTCAATGAGCAAAAACGCTTAACTTGGTAAACATTTTGAAAACAATTTGACTGAAGGTTGTTGGTGACTTAGCCACCAACAACCTTCAGTCAAATTGTTTTTAAAATATTTATCAGATCCAGAGATATAACTCCTGCAATATGTTGTCTGCAAAAACTCAGCAGGCAGACTGTGAAATACATATTATAGTTAATACACTGACCTACCATTTGCAAAGTATTCACCAATAGATAGAGGGATACATTTCTATTCCACACCGATTTCTACATGTAGCTAAGTTCCGCCCACTTTTGTCATATTTATGAATCAATTTATATGCTTTGAATCCTGAATTCCCAGAATCACAATTTCAAGTTAATTATACAGTAAGCTGTTGAATATTTCGAAATTAATATGACTGAGTGCTGTTGCTGCATATGGCAGCAAACAGCGGCCAGTCAAATTAGTTTCAAAATATTCAACAGAATGGGGTTTTTAAATTGTAAATTTACCAAAGACAAACAATGGACCTTTCCATTTTTAGCTATGCCCCACCCATCTCTAACTAATCTCCACCCACACCTCACTCGTGTTGGGATCAATCGATCTCTGAACATCCTGACAAAAAAAGATTTCCAGAAAACTATATAGGTAAGCTGTTGAATATTTTGAAACTAATTTGACTTGGGTGCTGTTGCTGCCTATATGTTTATTAAATAGTAAAGACATACAATTCGTATAACAACGCATAATCTGACTTCAAATATGCGTTCGTGACGTACTTATCTACGTCATTCATGACGTCTCCTTATGATGACATTCTACACATCACGTAGTTGATTATGCTGTCATATGATGTGTGGATACTCTAGAAAGGTGAATTGTTACATTTGACAATGTTTTCGAACGCCCGCGTCTTGTCTGTTCTGCCCTTTATGAGAATCCATGGATGTGACCATACACTACATGTACATGTAGGATTCTACAATGTTGGGTGTGATCTGAAAAAAATATGAAAGATCTGAACACTTTCTGGGTTTATAAAAGCAGGAGTGTGAGGGTCTGCAATCTCTGATTACTGTCTTGTTACGTATAGTGTACATGTGAACTATTTCCAAACCTCTTTCAATATGCCAGTCTTCTTGATTTCAAATTTATATAGCATTGACATTTAAGGTACAATTAGTGAATGATTTAATTACATTGAAAAAATTTGTTAACTGAAATAGTTGGATTAGAAAATCTAGGAAACAGATAAAAACAATAGAAATCCCACATTCCAACTTTGCTGGTCACAATATTGAGGTCACAAATTAAATTTGTATGTCTCTCGGTCGACATCCAGTGTTAACCCTCTAACTCACGAATTCGTTCAAGAAAATTTCAATTTTCTCTAAGAAAATGTCCATTTGCAGACCAAGAAAAAACTATTTTTGAAAATAGTCTTCTCTTGGTCTGAAAATGGACATTTCTCAAGACCACTGCAGAAACTGTTTTTGGCTGATATGAGTGTTAATGGGTTAACCAGAAGCATATGATCCATTGTACGGTATTATAGTAGTACAGCTCAGACAATGACAGAAATAACTTAACGTGCTAACGCACTGTTGAATATTTTGAATTTAATTTGACTGGAAGCCATTGCTTCCTAATTATAAGACAGCAATGGCTTCCGATCAAATAAAGTCCAAGATATTCAAAAGAACATTTTTTGCATCATTTTCAAAATTGTACTAGGTAAACTAACATGCTTGTGTTTTTTCTTTGGGAAACATTTTAACATATTTATGAGCTGTACTGTAATATTAATTTCATCTCATCTTGTTTTACAGGGTGCTGGTGATGCGGCGGAAAGCGGTGTAATAAATGATGTCATGATAAGCTATAGCCACTCTGACAAAGTAGCTATGGAGAGTCTTCGAGGTAATCACTAATAACAACTACACTAATCTAGAACACAGTTTGCTAAAGAGCTTGTGTTAAGCCGGCAGCCCATCTACTAATTTTGTGGCCCGAGTACATGTACACAGCAGGAAGGAAAAATCTGTAGATGAGCGGGAACTGCTGGCCCAATTTTGTCCAATTTGGCCGGAAAAAATCAGTTGCAAAAATCTTTGACAATGTCATGGATTTGCCTGATTTTTCCGACCGGATCACTACCGACTGGCTTGAATTGGTAGATGGGATAACGGAATCGACAAAATCAACCGATTTATAGTAGTAGTAGCACCAATATATAGTCATAGTAGTAGCAGTAGTAGTACTTAGCGGTAATAACTACATGTACCAGGGTTAGAATTTTACAATACTATATTAGTCCGGAGGACTGGTAGCCATACGAAACAACTAGTCCACAAATAATTTTACAAGTCCGTTATCAATTATAGTCAACAATACAATGTCAGAATGGTATATTTTACAGATCAAATAGTTCCTGTAATCAGCTGGACCAAAATGGCTTCTCATCTACTTGTTTTGTTTTATGTGACTTTTAGAGATAAGAAAAGAAGTACTATACACTAAGTTGTACAAAAATTTCACTAGTCCGTCGGACTGGTTTAGTCATGATAAGAGCAAGTTCGCACAATTTTTTACTAGTCTCGGCTAGTGTAAAATTCGAACCCTGACTAAATGTACGTGTATGTTTCGTGGCTGTGGTGAGCAACCAAGCATCAGCTCATCCAACATGGCATGCGTGGTACAAAAACACACCTGATGAGTTCAACTTTTGATCAAATATACCGAGCAGCATATTGACAGTCTAGTCACAAGTGACTACACTGACTTTTTTCCACCAAACACTGCCAAACTGGCAAAACCTCTAGAACCCCCATAACATGGGTCCCCCCCAAATGCCAGAACACCCAAACCAGCATAACCATAACCGCTAAAATCAGCAAGATGCCAAACAACCAAAACTGTGAACCAGAAATGCCCCCATATGGCCATATTTGGTCACAACACCCCAATCCCGATCCACACCACCAGCAGCTATAAAAGGAGCCAACGACCAACTCTCAAAACATTCAGCCTCTGGATCTCACAATGTTGCGATCAAAGCCAAGCTTGCATCTGTCAGTCAGTGTGTTCTAGTCTTGACTAAGTTGTTATTATGGAGGCAGTAGCAGTAGTAGTAGCAGCAGCAGCAGTAGCAGTAGTAGTAGCAGCAGTAATAGTGGTCATACAGTAGTAAAACACAGATCGGTAATATTTAGCAAATGGCTTTAACCCTTACCACTCTGGTATCAAAATTTTAAATTTTGAACTTATAGTAAAAGATGAACTGGTGTTTATTTTTCAATAAATTTGCTGGAAGATGGTGGTGTCGTTTTGGCGGTCATCTTGGATCATTTTCCTGCCAAAAGCTCTCATAATAAAGCAATGGGGAATTTAAAACATCTTCTTTTCGAGAATTTCTGGGCCGATTTCAATTATATTTGGCATGAAGCATCCTTAAGGCATAGAGATTCAAGTTTGTTCAAACGAACCCACTCGCCCAATTTGGCCGGCGACCATCTTGGATTTCGACCGATTTTTAGAAATGTCTAAAAATCTTCTCCCAAATCGTTTGAGGGATCGATTCAGAACTCACGAAATATGATCTAGGCTAAGAGCTGAATCAAGTTTGTTCAAGGGAATTTGATTGACCAAATGGCTCATCGGCCATCTTGGATGACCTAGCTTTCACAAAAACGACTTCTTCCACAGAACCGCTGAAGCGGTCAGGCCGAAATTTGTTATATATAATTAGCAACTAAGGGCGATTAAGCTTTGTTCAAGAGAAGTTGATTCATCAAAAAACATGGCCGTGGTGGACCAATCAAAATATAGTGTCTTTGGCATATTGATTTTTTTTATTTGATGAATTTTGAGGCCGAAATTCGTTGTATATAGGTTTTAGGGTATTCTGATCTCAAATTTGCAATTTTCGAAACAGTTGGATAAATGGTTTGGCAGGCATCTTGGATCATTTTTCCACCAAAAGCTCCCATACTAAAGCAATGGGAAATTTAAAATGTCTTCTCGAGAACTACTGAGCCGATTTGAATTATATTTGCCAGGAAGCATCCTTATGGCATAGAGATTTCATTTTGTTCAAACGAAGCCGATCGGGCAATTTGGCCGGTGGACATCTTGGATTTCGGCTGATTTTTATCTCACCTGGCCTGAAAGCCCAAGTGAGTTTATGCCGTGGCGACCATCCGTCGTCCGTCAACTTTTTCTTTAAACGACTTCTCAAGAACCACTGGGCCGATTTCAATTATATTTGGCAGGAAGCATCCTAGGGCATAGAGATTCAAGTTTGTTTAAACGAAGCCGATCAGCCAAAATCCAAGATGGCTGCCGGCCAAAATAGCCAATTTTTAGAAACACTTTAAAAAATCTTCTCCGAAATCGCTGGAGGAATTGATTCAAAACTCATAACACATCTAGTGCAACGGTAGACCCAAGTTTGTTCAAGGCAACCTGATTGAACGATTTGCCTGGCGGCCATCTTGGATGGCCTAGTTTTCGCGAAAACGACTTCTCCCAAACCGCTGAAGGGATAGACCTGAAATTTAGTAAATATGCTTAGGGACCGCGGTCCATTCAATTTGTTCAAGGGAAGTTCGTACGTTAAAAACATGGCCGCCATCAACCAATCAAAATTTAGCATTTGTTGGTCATATTGGATTTTTTGTATTTGATGTATTTTGATGGCGAAATTGCTTTATATATGCTTATCAGTGTGGCGAGTTCAAATATGCCACTTTCGAGACTGTCTGATAAACGGTTTGGCTGCCATCTTGGTTTGTTTTCCCGCCTTCGGCTCCCATAGTAAAGCAATGGGCCCATAGTAAAGCAATGGGGAATTCTTTAAGCGACTTCTTCTCAAGAACCACTAGGCCAATTTCAATTATATTTTGGAGGAAGCATTCATAGGGCATAGAGATCTAAGTTTGTTCAAACGAAGCAGATCGGTCAAAAGCCAAGAAGGCCGCCGGCCAAAATGACTGATTTTTAGAAACACTTTAAAAAATCTTCTCCAAAACCGCTGGAGGAATTGATTCAAAACTCATAACACATCATCTAGTGCAAAGGTAGACCCAAGTTTGTTCAAGGCAACCTGATTGGTGACCATCTTGGATGACCTAGTTTTCGCGAAAATGATTTCTCCCGAACCGCTGAAGGGATAGAGCTGAAATTTCTTAAATATGCTTAGGGACCAAGCGCCTTTCAAGTTTGTTCAAGGGAAGTTTGGTCGTTAAAAAATATGACCGCCATCAACCAATCAAAATTTAGCATTTCTTGGTCATATTGGCTTTTTTGTATTTGATGTATTTTGATGGCGAAAATTGCTTTATATATGCTTATCAGTGTGGCCAGTTCAAATATCCCACTTTCGAGACTGTCAGATAAACGGTTTTCCTGCCATCTTGGTTTGTTTTCCCGCCATAGTCTCCCATAGTAAAGCAATAGGCCCATAGTAAAGCAATGGGGAATTCTTTAAATGACTTCTTCTCAAGAACCACTCGGCCGATTTCAATTATATTTGGGAGGAAGCATTCATAGGGCAGAGAGATCTAAGTTTGTTCAAACGAAGCTGATCGGTCAAAATCCAAGATGGCCGCCAGCCAAAATGGCCAATTTTTAGACACTTTAAAAAATCTACTCCGTAACCGCAAGAGGAATTGATTCAATACTCATCTATGGCAACGTTAGACCCAAGTTTATTCAAGCCAACCTTATTGGCCTATTTGCTTGGCGGCCATCTTGGATGACATAGTTTTCACGAAAACGACTTCTCCCGAACCGTTGAAGGGATAGTGCTGTTCAAAGGAAGTTCGTACGTTAAAAAATATGGCCGACATCAACCAATCAAAATTTAGCTTTTTGTCATACCGGGTATTGGCTTTTTTGTATTTGATGTATTTTGATCGCGAAAATTGCGGTATATATGGTTATCAGGGTGGCGAGTTCAAATCTGCCACTTTCGAGACTGTCGGATAAGCGGTTTGACTGCCATCTTGGTTTGCTTTCCTACCATAGGCTCCCATAGTAAAGCAATGGGCCCATAGTAAAGCAATGGGGAATTATTTTAACGACTTCTCAAGAACTGCTTGGCTGATTTCAATTATATACACCTGTGCAAAAGTTAAGCACCGGCAAAAACAATAGAACGTAGAAACATGATGGTACAATTAGGCTGCCATACTTTTTGTCCCCACGTTAGCTGACATAATTCCAAGTACGAAATGCACATGCATGCATGACTTCACGCCGCTTGATGTCCGTGCGTGGCGGGAAACAGCACACGTGTTCAGTTATGTAAAAGTCCAGTTTGAGGTGTAGAACATTACATACAGATTTAGGCGACAAGATTAGGAATTTTGTGTTCATGACCGTGGTTTATTTGTACAGAGAGAATTAGCTCTTGATTGTGAACCGCTATGGCAAGACGAAGGTTAAGTGATCGTGTGAAATGGCAAATCATAGGCATGCATACCACTGGTATGTCATGCAGAGAGATTGGCAGACAGCTGAACATTAACCATACTGTAATCAGTCGTTTGATTGCAAAACATGGGCAAACTAACGAGGTGAAGGACAGGCCTAGATCTGGAAGACCGAAGAAGACTACTGCCCGTGATGATCGAGCCCTAGTACGCCTTGTTAGGAGATCTCCATTCACCAACGGCAGAGTGCTCAGCCAGCAATGGGAAACGCGCAATAGAGTGTCAATGTCTACCGTCAAAAGGAGACTGTATGCTGCTGGCATGAAAGCTAGGAGACCTGTCAGACGTCCTCTCCTCACTGCACACCACAAAGAGGAGCGTCTGAGGTGGTGCAACGAAAGAAGACACTGGAACATGAGATCCTGGAGACGGGTACACTGGTCCGATGAAAGTCAGTTCCTGCTTCATGCCACAGATGGTCGAACTCGTGTATGGAGGTCCAGACGCACGGCGTACGACCAACGTATCATCATGGAAGAAGTTCCATTTGGTGGAGGTTCCGTTATGATATGGGGGTGCATCTCATTTGATTGTAAGCTGGATCTGTTGACTGTACCTGGAACACTAAATGGACAAAGATATCAAGATTCCATACTGGATAGAGTTGTGGTCCCTCATTTTGTAAATCATGCACCTGGAACCCACCCTATATTCATGGATGACAACGCCCGACCACATCGTGCTAGAGCTGTGCATGAATACCTCCGCCAGAATGCCATCGAACCCCTACCATGGCCAGCAAGGAGCCCTGACATGAACCCTATTGAGCATATCTGGGACATTCTGGGAAACATGGTGAGAAGGAGGGATCCTCCTGTGCAGAACCTACAGGAATTAACAGACGCACTCCATCTTGAATGGCAACGAATACCACAATGGCGTATCAGTCGGTTGGTGACCAGCATGAGACGTCGTGTCCAGGCCGTCATCCAGGCACAAGGTGGATATACCCGGTATTAATAATGACAGTCTCAAACTCGTGCACAGATGTTAAACTTCGTTTTCAGACACGATTAATGACAATCTAGCCACGTGTGTCAACTGTAGGGCAATAGTTGTCAGTTGTGTCAACGTAACCATATTCAGGCCTCGTTTTCAAGTTCAAACAAAAACATACAGTGTTTCCCCACCATCATAATCAGCATTCCTCTAGTTGCATTATTACCTCTTGCACTAAGATGGATGGGTACATAAATGTTTATGCTATTGCTTTCTTCATAGCACATGAATATACCCTCGCATGTGCGTAAAAATAGGGTGGTGCTTAACTTTTGCACAGGTGTATAGTTGGCAGAATGCAGCCTTAGGGCATAGAGGTCTAGGTTTGTTCAAACGAAGCTGATCGGCCAAAATCCATGATGGCCACCAGCTAAACCAGCCAATTTTTAGAAATGTCTTTAAAAATCTCCGAAACGGCTTGGGGGTTGATTCAAAACTCATGAAACATCATCTAATGCCGGAGGAGAACCAATTTGTTCAAGAGAACCTGATTGGTCCATTGGCTTGGCGGCCATCTTGGATGACCTAGTTTTCGCGAAAACAACTTCGTATCCAGAATCGTTGAACGGATTGGGCCGAACTTTGGGAGATATGATAAAGGACTAAGGGCTGTTAAGTTTTATTCAAAAGTAGTTGATATATAAAGAAACATGGCTTCTGTTTTCTTGTTATAATTCTGCTCAACTCTGTAGGGTTCTACTTATTGTTGATGGCCTTTCTGGTTGAATTGCCTATGATGCAGGTGAGCGATACAGGCCCCTTGGGCCTCTTGTTATAAATGTCTTTAAAAATCTTCTTTAAAACTGTTTGAGGGATCAATTCAGACCTCATGTAATATGATCTAAGGCAGGAGCTCACTCAAGTTGTTCAAGGGAACTTGATTGACCAAATGGTTCAGCGGCCATCTTGGATGACCTCGTTTTCGCAAAAACAACTTCTAGCCCGGAGCTGCTGAAGCGATCAGGCGGCAATTTGTGATATATGATTAGGAACTAAGGGCCATTAAAGTTTGTTCAAGAGAAGTTGATCCATAAAAAAAATGGCCGCTATGGGCCTATCAATATATGGTGTGTTTGGCGGCCATATTGTATTTTTTTATTTGATTGATTTTGAGGCAAAAATTGGTTTTATGATTGTATTTTTGTGCATATTGTGATTTCAAATTTGCCATTTTCGAGACTGTCGGATAAATGGTTTAGCGGTCATCCAGGATCATTTACTCGCCAAAATCTCCATACTCAAGCAATGGAAAAATTTTAATGTATTTTCGCGACATCTTGAATTTTTGTCGATTTTTAGAAATGTCTTTAAAGATCTTCTCCAAAACCGTTTGGGGAATCAATTCAAAATGCATGAAATATCATCTAGGACAAGAGCTGCACCAAGTTTGTTCAAGGGAACTTGATTGGCCAAATGGTTTGGCGGCCATCTTGGACAACCTATTTTTTGCCAAAACAACTCCAGAACCACTGAGCGGATTGGGCCAAAATTTCGGAGATATGATTAGGCACTAAGTGCCATTAAAGTTTGTTCAAGGGAAGGTGCTTAGTCAGAAACATGGCAGAAGTTGGCCAATCAAAATGTAGCGTGTTTGGCGGCCATATTGGACGTGCAAAAATGCCCACAAACTCATTTAAAAGACTACTCCTAAACCACCCACCAACAATTTTGACAAAAATGCACAGTGCTCCAGGCGAGCGACACAGGCCCGTTGGGCCTCCTGTATTAACATGTTATACTGATACGGTATCATTGCCTTGGAACATACTTCCAATATAGTCTGGTACGTTATGATTACAGATTATTTGAAAGCAAACAAGATCCAAGTGTGGGTGGATGTGTCTGGCCTTGCTGCTGGTGTTGACTTCTTAAGCAAGATTGGACAGGCTATTATTGACTCAAAGGTAGGTTATAATACAGGATCTCACACGAGGAGACATTTCATATGAAATTTATCACATGAGTTTAGTAAGATCTCATGTGGAACAAGCTATAGTGGGAACATGCTTCCTTATAATGACACAGCATCTCACAATGTCCTTGGATCAAATGGTCAAAGGTGAAGGTCACTGTAACCTTGGTAGAAACCTTGCGTTTTTCAACATTAACATTTTGCGTTTAGCTAAACCATTCCTTTTATATCTCAGGTTTGTTTAATCATACTGGACCCAAACTTCAGCACATGCTTCATTGAAATAACACGGCATCTCACAATGATGTTGGGTCAAAAGGTCAAGGTCACTGTGACCGTTGGTAAAAGTCTTAATTTTTTAAAAGTAACATTTTCCGTGTAACTCAACTTTTCCGTTTATATCTCAGGTTTGGTTAATCATACTGGACCCAAACTTGGACACATGCTTCCTTATAAGGACACGACACCACACAATGATGTTGAAGTCAAAAGGTCAAAGGAAAAGGTCACATTGAACTTGTAAAATCATTGCTTTTTCAACATTATCATTTTCCATTTACATGTACACAAGTACATGTAGCTCGACTTAGCAGTTTATATCTCAAATTTCGTTAATCATACTGGATGCAAACTTGAAGGCATGTTTCAGTATAATAATACACATGACACAATGACTATGGGTCCAAAGGTCAAAGTTGCGGTGAAAAAAATTGTTTTTTTCAACATTAACAGTTTCCGTTTAGCTCAACTTAGCAGTTTATATCTAATCTTTGGTTAATCATACTGGACCCAAACTTGGACATATGCTTCCTTATAATAACTGCCCATCATCCATTCATCAAATCACTTTTCCTTAACGCTTAGATCGATTTAAACCAAATGTAGCTGAAAGAATAATAAGAAAGGTAATTTTTGGGGGTGAAAATCTTAGATTTTATGAAAAATTTACCGGAAATTGTTAAAATGCTACTCCTCCTTAGTTGCTTGACATAATTCAACTGTCCAGATCTCCAGACATTTTTTTCAGAATTTTGATTGGTGAAAATCTGAGATTTTATGAAAAATTTACCAGAAATTATCAAAATGCTTGTACTCCTTCTAAGCTACCGTACTTGACATATTTCAACCATACTTGGCTAGACTGATTCTATGGTGGTCAGTTCTAGAACGTCTTTTCAGAATTTAGATTGATCGATGTTTTGGGTGAAAATCTTAGATTTTGTAAAAAAAATGAAAATCTGGAATTTTATGAAAATTTACCAGATATTGTTTAAAACGCTACTCCTCATTAACTGCTTGGGCGATTTCAACCAGACATGGCTGGAAGGATACTAGGCTCGTAAGTTTCAGCACTTGTATACCAAATTTTGAATGGCCAATTTTTTTCGGCGCCCATCTTGGACTTCTTTTAAATTTGCGGAAATCAGTTTCAAGGCTACGCCTCATTAACCACTAGAACTATTTCAAGCATACTTGGCTGATAGGACCCTAGAGTGGTGTGCTTCAGAACTTGTATACAGAATTTTGATTGGTCAGTTTGTTTGGCAGGCATCTTGTATTTTCTGAAAATTTGGAATTCGTTTAAACAGATACTCCACATTAACCGCTTAGGAAATTTCAACCAGATTGGCTGGAAGGATCCTATAGTGGTAACCTCTATTAAATCTATTCAGAATTTTGATAGGTCAATGTTTTGGCAGCCATCTTTGATTTTCTGAAAGATTTCTGGATCCATTTAATAATGGTACTCCTTAATCAATGGCCCGCTTTCAACAGAACTTGGGGGGAATGATCCTATGACGATAGGTTTCAACATATCAAATGAGAATCTTTTTGGTGGGCATCTTTGATTTTCCGAAAATTATCCATGTCTATTCTAATGCTAATGTTCCAGGTGAGTGTCACAGGCCCAATGGCCTCTTGTTCCTATTGGACAGTTCTGCGAACAACCATAACAAAGCTCAAGTGTGTACCGGCGGTACTATGCCATTGATAAAAAACAAATACTTGTGATATTCATAATGGCACACAGACAAAAGTGAATTCAGTACAGAATCTTTATACCATGATCTCTGCCTAAAATATGACATTTGGACATGTTTGAGATGAGTATGACAGTGTATGCCTTTAACGTTAGTTCTCAGGTTTATCTGATTTTCAGGTATTTGTCTGCCTGTTGAGTGAGAAATCCATCACTTCAAAATATTGCCAAGATGAGTTGGCTCTGGCTTATATCTCCAATAAGCCAATATTTCCGGTCAGTCTTGAGCAGGCCAGTGCACTCGTACCAAAGATGGACACTGGAATGTGAGTTACAAAATTGACCATTCATTGCCAGTACATAAATACTAATTCAGGGGACCAATGTCAAATAAAAAATAGCTACATGTATCTGATGGTTAAGATCAGTGACAGACCTAGAAAATGTTTTGTGTGGGGCGAAGACAGGAGCACAGATTGCATCTTGGTGGGGTCATCTTTGGGGGTAGGTTTGATGGCATGTTGGCCAGTAAAATCTGAAAATTTGTGTGCTCTAAGAAGCCATTTCCATCACTCCGGGTGATAAATGACTGACTTGGCTTTTGTGTGGCTAGCATTATTAGCTCACCTGGCCTGAAATGCCAAGTGAGTTTATGCTGTGGCGACCATCCGTCGTCCGTCCGTCATCTGTCAACTTTTCCTTTAAACAACTTCTCAAGAACCGCTGGGCCGATTTCGATTGTATGTGGCAGGAAACATCCTTAGGGCATAGTGATCAAAGTTTGTTCAAATGAAGCCGATGGTCAATTTGATTGGTGGCCATCTTGGGTTTTGGCCAATTTTTAGAAACTTCTTTAAAAATCTCCTCCGAAACCGCTTGATGGATTGAAACAAACCCCATGAAATA
Organism: Chaetoderma sp. LZ-2023a; assembly: GCA_034401795.1. Taxonomy (NCBI): domain Eukaryota; kingdom Metazoa; phylum Mollusca; class Caudofoveata; order Chaetodermatida; family Chaetodermatidae; genus Chaetoderma; species Chaetoderma sp. LZ-2023a. The sequence continues at coordinate 166,602,666 of CM067370.1, read as the reverse complement.
TGATCTGGGGCAAGAGCTGAACCAAGTTTGCTCAAGGGAATTTGATTGGTCAAATTGTTTGGCAGCCATTTTGGTTGACCTAGTTTTAACGAAAACGACTTATCCAGAACCGCTGAAAGGATCTGGCCGAAATTTGGCAGATATGATTAGGGACTAAGGGCCATTAAAGTTTGTTCAAGGGAAGTTGATCCATTAAAAAGCATGGCCGCCTTGTGCCAAACAGAATATAGTGTGTTTTGGTGGTCATATTGGATTTTTTTATTTGAGGGATTTTGAGGCTGAAATTGGTTTTATATATTATTGTTTTTAGGTATTCTGATCTCAAATTTGCAGTTTTCGAAACTGATTTCTAGAATTACTTGGTCGATTTCAATTATATTTGGCAGGAAGCATCCTTAGGTTGTAGAGATTCAAGTTTGTTCAAGAGAAGCCAATTGGCCAATTTGGCCGGTGGCCATCTGGGATTTTGGCCGATTTTTAGAAATGTCTTTAAAAATCTTCGCCGAAATTGTTTGAGCGATTGATTCAAAACTCATAAAATGTCATTTAGGACACAAGCTGAACCAAGTTTGTTCAAGGGAACTTGATTTGCCAAATGGTTGGGCGGCCATCTTGGATGGCCTGGTTTTCATGAAAGCAACTTCATCTCCAGAGCCACTGAACGGATTGGGCTGAAATTTAGGGGATATGATATTGGTGACTATGGGAGATTAAAGTTTGTTCAAGAGAAGTTGATACATAAAGAAACATGGCCTGTGTTTTCTTGTTACAAGTCTGCTCAACTAATATGAGTTCTACTTGTTGTTAATGACCATTCTAGTTGAGATGCCTATGGTCCAGGTGAGCGATACAGGCCCCTAAGGGCCTCTTGTTGTATTGCGCACAAGGACAATACTGTATTTTTATTTATTAGCTCACCTGGCCCGAAGGGCCAAATGAGCTTATGGCATGGCAACCGTCCATCCGTCCATCAACTTTTGCTTTAAAACACTACTCCTCATTAACCTCTTGACCGATTTCAACCAAATTTGGCTGTATGTACCATATGGTCATTGGCTCCAAAACAGCCATTCAGAATTTTGATTTATCAATTTCTTGGGTGAAGATCGTAGATTTTATGAAAAATGTACCGGAAATTGTCAAATTGCTTCTCCTTACCATTCTGAGCGATTTCAACCAAATTTGGCTGAAAGGACCCTATGGTGGTGGTAGGCTCCAGGAAATCCGTTTGGAATTTTGATTCATCAAGGTTTTGGGTGAAAATCTTTAATTTTATGACAAATTTACTGAAAATTGTCAAATTGCTTCTTGTCAACTTAACTGATTTCAAGCAAATATGGCCAAAAGGATCCTATGATCATACGTTCTAGAACTTATATTCAGAATTTAAATCATCAAATTTTTTTGGTAAAGATCTTACATTTTATTACAAATTAACCGGAAATTGTCAAATTGCTTTCTTACTACCTTTAAAACTCGACTAAAGGACGCAGTTTTTTGGTCAAAACACATGTACTAGAAAGGGGGGTGCGTACTATAATCGAGAACATTCCTTCCGCACATTTTTGAGTCGAAATTTTTCTTAAAAAGTCACAGATTATACCACGGAAATTGAACTAAATGTTACCCTAGCCAATTCTCGCCATCTGACGACTATGTTTAATGTATACTCCAAAAACACCAAGCGGAAGTGAAATTATTAAATTGGGGCGCCTAAATATTGCTTATTCTTTAATACATATCACTTATTACATCAAAATTAATCCAGAATTTGACATAAAATGGCGTCGAGAAAATATACGTGTATAAATCACGTGATTCGCCTCCAATCGCAAAAGATCTTTATTCTAATTAGAGCGAGTACTCGGATATAAATATTCTGGACTCGGAACTCGGAAATTGCTATATATCATCATTGCGCGATAGGAACTGAATGTTCCCGTACCTGTTTGATAACCAACTCCCGTTAGCGCATAAGATTACACAGCGCCTCCAATCACAAAAGAGCCAGATAACCAACTCCCGTTAGCGCATAAGATCACACAGCGCCTCCAAACGCAAAAGAGCCATTACAATCTGTTTCTATCACGCGATTTCGATGTTTTCAAGGAGACATTTTATGCCAAAATTATATTGATTTTGATGTAATAAACAATCTTTATCGAAGATACACAATATTTAGGCGGTCCTATTTAATAATTTCTCTAACATCATGATAATTTTTAGTCATGCATTAAACATGACCGGATTGATGGTTATTTTTGATACCAATTTTCGATTTTTTAAAGGTACGTTTTTCTAAATCTAACAGCGTCTTATACTCGAATACAAGAGTTTTTTGGGCGGATTTTGGTCAAATTTGGGACAGCGTCCTATATTCGAGGGTGGCCTTTAGTCGAGAAATTACGGTACTTTGAGCAATTTCAACCAAACTTGGCTAAAATGATCCTATGATCATAGACGGCAGAATTTCCATTCATAATTTTGATTGGTAGATTTTTCCCGTGAAAATTTTTTTCCATCTTGTTTAATGTAACGAATCATGTATATTTATTTAAATGCAAATGCTTCAAATGCTAATTGTCCAGGTGAGCGTCACAGGCCCTTGGGGCACTTGTTAATAAAAACTGATGAAATATATCCATGCTATCTTTTATGGTGCCCAAGTAGGGGATGAAAATGTTCCATTGCTATGAACTGTTAATGGGAACAGTATTAGTTAAACTTCTACTAACAACATTCATTATAATTAGTCCAATACTAATATCAAACAAATGGGCTTTATGCACATTCAGGTTTGTAGACTTGAATAAATTGCTTTTGATCACCTGCAAGCTACATGTAGCAAACCTATGGGTAACTATCTGCCTGCTGAATTTCTGCGGAATACATTCTCTATGGGGTTTGTCTCTTGGTATGCTGAATATTTTGAAAACAAGCTATGCCACCAACAAATTTCACTCAAATTGTTTTCAAATTATTCAACAGGTCCAGAGTTTTTGCTCCATGAAATTATTCTCTGGTGGCTTGCAGCAGTCAGACTGTCTAGCTAAGCTCCATCCACACTTCGCCATGTTGGGATTGATCGATCCCCAAATCCCCTGACTATCAATTTCCTGGAAATTAAACAGGTAAATTGTTGAATATTTTGTAACTAATTTGATTGGGCACTGTTTCTGCCAATGGTAGCAACAGCGGCCGGTCAAATTAGTTTCAAAATATTCAACAGCCTATTTATTAAATAGTAAAGACATGCAATTCGTACAACAACGCATAGTCTGTCTTCAATTATGCGTTCATGACATACTTATCTACTTCATTCATGGTGTCATAATGATGTCATTGATTGCGATGTCATTTTACACGTCATGTAGTTGATTATGACATGATGGATGGATACAGTGGAAAGGTCCATTCCGATTTTGTGTGTTATTACAGGCGTTTGCAGCTTGCTGGAATGAATTGGGTGACAACTATAAATGAGAGTGATAGAGCAAGCAAATACGCAGAGCTTTTACAGCTTATTCTCAAAGCATTGGAACAGGAGAAAGAAGACGATGCCAAACAAGAAGAAACTGTTGAGGAGACAGGTTATTATTTACATGTATATAGTATTATTACTGGCGTGAATGAGAATATTTTGCCAATATATTGATAGGGTCCATTACTTTGTCTGTCTGTCTGTCTGTCTGTCTGTCTGTCTGTCCTATCCATCTGTCGGCATCCAATCTGTGTTAACTTTTTGGTTTAGCTCGACATATCGTCTTGTATCTCTGCATGACCTCACCCTATTGGGACTAAACTTGGACACAAGTTTTCTTATTTCAAGGGAATGAAGCACAATGATATTGAGGACATGAGGTCAAACTTCAAGGTCACTGAATTTGGTATAAAACTATATTTTACTTTTATGTTTTTGGTTTAGATCAACATATCATCTTATATCTTGGCATCAGGGTTGATAAAAATCATGATTTTTTTATAAAAATCAAAAAAATCGGATTTTTTTGATTTTAATCGATTTTTTTGATTTAAATCAGATTTTTATAACCATGTTTTTTATATTACTAATTAATGATAAGATATGCAATTTTAAGTCAATTTAATTAATTTATTTCAAATCAGATCAATATAGTTATACATGTATATGATGATTCATTTGTTAAGTAACTTGTAAACAAAAACAAGCTTGCCAGCTTTCTCAGTACCAAGACGGTTTCTCACTTTTGAATGCACAAAACCAAAAGTTGAGAATATTCTCTCAACACCTGCACTAGAGGCAGTAGCACCAAGTATTGCATATATCATGTTTAGCACATGGTCACTGACTCTGTCTGATAGAGATTTCCACCAGGCAAAGGGAGACACAGATTCCAGAACAGATGAACTAAACAAGTAATCCTTAAATGGATCTGCTCTGGCCCGGTAGTTCATGATTATAGGTATCATGTCTGGGGATGACACAGACACATACTCCATCACACTGTCAGTTTCCTTGGTAGACAATCCTTTACCAGCAGTACGCGGATCCAAAATATAGGCGAGATAGTGGGCAGGAGTGAGTGCCTGCTTACATCGTTCGTGGAACTTCTTCATAATGCTTAATGATACCCCACCTTCTTCAAAGTCTTTTTCCAACTTCTTCCATACACTAACTGCATCACTGAGAAAACAGCTATCACTCTGTACTATATCCAGGGCAATGGAGATTGGCTTAAGGAGCCTCAAATAGTCCTCTGCTTGTCTCTTTATCCCAATATTTTGCACTTTACTAGCCACATTTGTGTCTATACTATCCCTATTTTCCTCACACACTTTCAAAATGATGGACCAGTTATCCAGGTAGCACTGAAGGCAGTCAGCTAGCGTATTCCAGCGGACATCTTGTGGTAGGACGAGTCGCTTGCCTCCCTCTGCCTTGTACCATGCTGCTGGTAAATGTGTATTGCGAAAGTACTTCACAATCTGTGTGACGTGTTCCTTAACACCCTTGATCTCTATGTCATGAGCAAGTAGGTTCATGAGGTGGGCTGAACATCCATGGGCAATAATGTCTTTGTGGTCTTTCTTCAGTTCTTCACGCATCTTACGCATGTTAGCCGCATTGTCAGTTACAATGCTACCTATGTTACATTTAAACTGTTCTTCGCAATGTTTAATAGCACTACTAGCAACCTGTTTCATGTACTCAGCAGTGTGACTGTGGCCTGACGTATCCACAGTCTCAGTAAGATAGGAATCACCATCCGAAGTGGTTACAGAGACACAAACTACAGGTTCATTATGTATATTACTCCAACCATCTAAACACATGGAGACAGTCTTGCCTTCAAGCCTTTCTTTACACTCATCCTGCAGTGACTGCTGAACCTTGTCCAGTAAACTACCGGCTACTTCATACTGACTTGGTGGGCAGTAGCCTGGTCTCAGCATCTGGACTAGTTTAATGAACTCTGGATGTGTGACTGCAGAGAATGGTGTGTTAGTAGCGTACACGTAGCGACCGACTTGCTCATCGATGGCGTCTTTCTCAATTTGGGATGTTCTCAAAACATAGTGGTCTAGACCTGCAAAATAAAATATTACTGTATCAGCCAGGAAAGGTAGACACATGTGGGATAATGTTGACATTAGTGTGCTAAGGGTTAACTGGCTGACTGCTCTGAGCTACTTGAGAATAGTTTCAAGCTGCATTACTCAAAACCTGCTAAATAGTGTGAAAACAATATAACTCAAAGTTGTTGGTGATTTATTCACCAAGAAGTTTCAGTCAAATTGTTTTCAAAATATTCAAGTAAATTTTTTTAGTTATTAATTTAGCAATATTACTGTTTCAGCCAGGAAAGGTAGACACATGTGGGATAATGTTGACATTAGTGTGCTAAGGGTTAACTGGCTGACTGCTCTGAGCTACTTGAGAATAGTTTCAAGCTGCATTACTCAAAACCTGCTAAATAGTGTGAAAACAATTTGACTGAAAGTTGTTGGTGATTTACTCACCAAGAAGTTTCAGTCAAATTGTTTTCAAAATATTTAGTAGTTTTTAGATGAGTCTCACTATAGTTTTCTGACATAAATCTTTTTAGGAATTTGGGATTAAAATTATAGTACTATGCAGTGATAAGGTTAATGTGTCCAAATTAAGCCAATTAACTACCTGACTGCTTAACTGTTATGTAACACCACAGGTGTTATCACCTCACACAATCAATAAAGGGGTCTGCTCTTGAACAACACTGCTGTCCTATAAAGATCTCACAGTAATAGACTAACTAAGGTGGTAACCCTTTGATTGCCTTGTCTATTTAATTTATTTTTAAATAAGGCAGTGTATTTGTTTGCAAAATTATTTAACTGTAGAAAACATATAGACTGTAACTGAAGGATTAGCTATTAATCAGTTTTAATTACTTGGTCAAGAGTTAGGCTGAGTTAGTGTGTGGTCTGTCGGTCAGATTATCAGTCTGTTTGTCAGTTAAATTTTTATTCACAAAATATTATATTCTCTTACCTGCACTGATTTTGGTTCTCTTGGTAGGCGTACACAACGGTGATGACTCCCCTGCCTCTGGGGCAGGGCGCTTCCTAGGCGTAGAGACTGTTATTGCTGGTGTATCTTGTGTATCAGTCTTACATTCACTATGATGCTGCTTCATACGTGCTACTATGCCTTGCATAGATTTGCCACATTCTTTACACTTAGCCTTACAACCAGATTTACCAATCTCAACATCCTTATCAAAGTACATCCAAATGTGATCTTGCTTTCTTCCAGGCATCTTAACTTATTTTGAACAAATGATGAGTTAAGAAACATTCTATTTGCTTATATGTACTGTGGGATTCAGTGTGTTTTCTTAACCTGGCTGCATGTAAACCAGATCTCTCTTACACGAGTGCTGTCTATGTTTTTTTATCCATCAATGTCCATCAGTTTACATACATTGTTTATCAAAGTCAGAGAAAGGAGTTAGCCTGAATGTTTTGATAATCTAGCAAAGTCTGGGCAGTAAATGGGGATAATGGGGTTATAGTATCAGGGACAGAAGCAACACCTATAAAACAACTGTGAGGCAAGGTCAAAACAACAGTTTTTAAAGGTTATTGGGTGTATACAGATGAAATAAAGCAAGTAATACAATATGATGATTTTATTAAAAAAACACTGACTTTTAAAAAAATCGCATCATGATTTTTTTGATTTTTTTGGACTGATTTTAATCATGATTTAAATCACTGATTTTAATCATTTGATTTAAATCAAACAACCCTGCTTGGCATGGGTACACCTTTTGGAACTAAGCTTGAACACATGCTTTCTATTATCAAGGGGATGAAGCACCATGATATTGAAGTCAAAGTTTAAGGTCATTGTACCATAGCCAGACATACAATAATATACTGATGGCCTTTCTAATTAAAAAATCTTATGAAATACATAAGCATACTTTATTCGTTTATCTTTATCTAGGAAATCCACAGGTACCGACTCTGAAAAAGACTCAGTCACGCCGTCGTTTCTACCGACAAGTTGTATCTAAAGAGGATACAGATGGCCATCGTTTTCAGCCGGCTGAGGAATTCTGGAAAAAACATTTTAAGGAGACCAACAGCGTTCCATGGTCTAAGTATGATATGTTAAAAGAACGCTTATCGCATCTTATTTTGGCTATTCAGGTGATAGACTATGCCAGATGTAGATAGTATATACTTTCTCTCAGACATTTTAAATGTCCATGTGCATACCAGGAGATAAATCAGGGCTTCCACTGGTAGAATTCTGTGAGTAACATTCTCATTTTCACATCATGAGAACATACTTACCTCCCTAACACTCTTGATATACTAGTATATCGGCTCTAAATTCAATAATATTCAGAATTATAAAGAGTTAGGTGCCCCTAATGGGCAGGTGGATGTACACAGTCATGCACATGACAGACCCCACCCACTGCGCATGCGCATACTGGTACTTCCGTTTTCTAATATATTGGCTGACAAGCTACATGTTGAAAACTTTCCCAGTCTCTTATTGAGAATTTTCAATAATTGTTATCACCTTTTGGATTAATGGCTGATTCTAAGTCTGCAGAGGAGACTTCATCATCATCTGTTACGGTGATATTGTTCCATTTATTAATTTAGACTTGTAACTTTTATATGTTACCAGTTTTCGTCTCGGCCGTTTTGGCGTTACCACGTTTTCAGGGGCTGGGAATCCTTGTTAAATTTCTCCCTGCCCCCAGGGCTAGTAATCCCTTGTGCTTTGTGTTCACAGGTTCAACTTATGGATGAGTAAGCGGTCCTGTTCTTCTCTCGAAGGTTGTTCACGTCTCTTTTTTTACTTATCATTGTGATATGTCTAAGGGTTGGAGATATATTAAATGAATAAAATAAATGTCTCCTTCCTTTTGTTCCATCCCCCTCATCAGTTCTTCTGAAAGAAGAGTCTCGGCGGATGGATGGACGTGTTCTCCTGCACAAGAGGATGGTTTTGCCTGTGCTCAGGCTAAGGGAGTTTATTAGTTATGGCACATAATTATTTGAAAATAATCACAATTTTCTGCTGCCCTTTGTTAGTGCACTGTATTCTCTCTTGTGTGTGCATGGGTTCTCGAATATATATAATTTGATATTATACTATGCGGGAGTAATGAATGTCTTTAGTCTCTAGATATTTCTTGCATTCATTTCTGACGTCCCCTCTCCTTGAAGGAGTTGTTGCATTGAGGTTTGATGTCATAATCAACCAGAGTTTTTTCTTAGAGAAGTCTTTGATGTGTTTATCACCATTTATAATGAAGGTGGAGAGATATCTAGATAGTCATTAATCTTTCTCTCTCTCAGTCTTAATTTGGGATCCTGGTCGTGATTGGTTATTATTAACTAGAGAAGTCAGCTGTCCCATCAGGGTTGTCTGTAATAAAAGTGGTGTCTTCTCTCGAGTTTGTTCTTGTTTTGTACTAATAGTCAATTAACAAGGGTTTGCAAACTATAATACTCATTGTCTTCGTATGCCTTCCCTTTTTCAGAAGTCATGTCCATCTTGCTTCAAACCTAAGAAGGCTAGATTCTTCCCCCACCCTTGCCATCTTTGTTCAGCGTGTAGGCTGTCTAACAAATGTGTCTTTTGTAAAGAGTGGGGGAGTATCTAACCTCTGAATTCTTTGCTTTTCAGGCTAAGCTGATGGTTGAGGAGGGCAAGAAGGCTTAGAAGGAGGGTAAAAAGAAGGCTTCTGAGAAGGGTGAGCTCGAGGCCTTCAAGGTTGAGTTAGTGAGTGAGATGCGCAGGACTTTGAAAGATCTGATGCCTGACATGCTTCGCGGCATGTTGCCTGGCACAGGTGTTTCAACTTCCTGCACATTAACCTCAGTGCAGGTAGCCCCTGTCCCTGGATCATGCCCTACTAGCTCGGACAAAGTGTTTAGTGATCCAGTGGCGGCCGTCTTGGACCCAGGCTTGATGTTTGCATCACCTGGTGATCCAGCGGCGCGAGCAGCATCAGGCAGGACCCGACCAGCGGGCCTGACCATGATCACTCGCAGAGTACCCTCATCATCTGCTTTCAGGCATTCTCCTGGTCAGTCTGGGTTAGTTTTTCTTGCTAACCCAGAGTCTAACTTTCCAGACCAGGAAGATGATGAAGACTACCTGCTCGGTCCACAGGATGAGCATGAAGACATGGATGCGAGTGTCTAAACTCCTCTCATGGGTAGCGCGGCCGCTCGCACCTATGGCACTGTCCCCTCTGGAGCAGGCTTCATGATTCAGCCTGTGGACCGCCCGTATAAGATTCCACACTTAAGCGTGGAATCTCATACGGACGATCCGGGCCGCGCTGGTGTGCATGTTACCCCTCACACAAGCGTGACCTTCGTGCCCGGTCAGCCTATGGAGAATATTATGCCAGCCCTCACGGGCCCGTATGCATTCCCTGGGCAGCCGGGTTCGTCTATAGCCTCCTTCTAAGCCTTACCTGCGAATGCCATTGAGGATGACGAGGGCCCGCTGCTCGTCGGCAATTCGCAGGTAGCCAGGGATGAAGACTGGTCTGAAGCGTGCGTGTGGCTCCTCGCTGTCAGACCAGAGCTCTCCGTGGACGAAACGGCCGCCGGTAACCCTCGGGCATGGTTACAGGCAAAGCCATTGGCCAACACGAAGTGTCTCTGCTAAGCGATGTCGGGTTACTGCTAGTCAGTATGCTCGATATGGCCTAGCACCCAGACTGAGAGCGGATGACCGCGCCGCTCTGGGAGAAGATATGCGGCCGGGTTCCTGTGCTGACACGGGAGCGTTGTGCTCGGGCGCTATGCGCTTGGCTAATGCCGCCTTGCGCGACACTGAGGAGAGCTCACGAGCAGCGATTAGTGCGCCGTCTTATGTCTCTCAGTTGCTATCTGGGGTAGTAGCAGCCTCAGTGCAGCAACAACCTAGCCCCGTGACAGTCCAAATAGCCATCCAGGATGGGATCAACCTGGAGTTGGACTGTCTGACTAGGTCAGTCATGAAGTCACTGAGGACGAGGCGCACTTTTGCTTTGGACAATTTGTGCCCGTCTCAAGAGCTCAAGTCGCGCTTGTTGCAAGCGCCGATGACGGGCCCTGGTCTTTTTGGAGGTGAAGGTTGTCGGCACCTCCAAGAGACGGTGACTGGTGAACAACCAGAGGGTGCTGCATGCACAGTTTGAAGTGCTGCGCAGAGAACACGTGCGTGTTCAGCCCTCGGCTGCTCGACAGCATTACACTCGTGGCGGTGCTGGCATTGTCAGAGGCCAGCAGGCCGGCCGGGTTCAGAGACCGTGTCGGCCTCGCCAGCAGCAGCGTGCTGCTGTACATCAGCCAGCACCTCAAACGCAGCTAGCCAGACAGCAGCCCACGCACCCATGGTGCGCATGGGTGCACGTGGCACTGGGTGTTGCGCGTGAGGAGCGGCACGTGGTAACCGGGCCTGATGGGCTAAAGTTTTTTCCTGTTACCACAGGTACCACTCGGGTGTTATCACTCGTACCAGAGACACTCCCACTTCAAAAATTTATGGGCACCCCGTCAACCCTAGGTGCACCGGTGGGAGGTCATTTGATTTGTCACATTCAGAAGTGGGTGCGGTTAATTCAGGACCGCTTAGTCTTGCAATGGCTTTCGCGCGGATACAGTCCAGAATGGATAAGAGGTCCGCCGTTGCATCTGTCTCTGGTACCGGTCTGGACTCAAATTCCATGGATCATATGATCACCTTGAAAGCAGTTCATATTCCGGGAAGGCTGAATCTGTTAGCAGACTCATTGAGCCGAAGGATGAGCATTCTGCCTACGGAATGGCAACTAAATCTATGTGTGGCGGATCACCTGTTCAATCATTGGGAAAGCCCAACATAGATTTGTTCGCAATGAAGAAGAATGTGAAGATGACGACGTACGTTTCTCCGATTCCAGATCCAAGTGCTCTCGCAATAGATGCACTAGCTATCAGTTGGAAGGGATTGTATGCATACGCATACCCTCCAACAATCCTGATTCCAAGGATTCTTCAGAAGATCAAGCAGGAGGAATGCCAAGTGCTTCTGATCACCCCGAATTGGCCAAGCCGATCATGGTTTACAAATCTGCTGGACCTTCTGGTTTGCAATCCGATTCCTCTGCCTCTGATGGACAATATTATCTTCCAGGGCAAGAGCCTTCACAACAATCTGTCAATGTTTCAATTGACTGCATGGATGTTGTCCAAAAATCCGCGATTAAGGAGGGCTTTTCTGATCAAGCAGCCAATTTCATGGCCAGAGCCATAAGGGGGTCAACCTCCAGAGCATATAATTATAAAATCAACAGATTTGCAGAATGGTGCTCAAAGAGATGTATCAATCCGATGGAAGCATCTATTCAGGTAGTAGCTGATTTTCTCTGTCACCTGTATGATGCCTATAGTCTTAAGCCTAATTTTATTGCTGGATACTAATCAGCATTAATGACTGTTATCCCTTGCTTGGCAAAGAGGGGAAGTGATGAAGTAAGTGTTTTAAATACTGTTATTAAAGGTATTGGCAATTTAAGACCAAGAAATCCTCCACTGACACCGTCATGGAGTCTTTCTCTGGTTCTGCAGGTTTTGTGTGATAAACCTTTTGAACCACTTAGTGCTATATCTGTAAAATTATTGACACTTAAAACTGTATTTTTAGTTGTGGCAGCACCAGCCAGACGCAGGAGTGAAATTCATGCCTTGTCTACTGAACCTGACCGTTATATAGTTACAGGTGAAGGCCTTAAGCTTCTACCAAGATTGAATTTCTTGGCTAAGAATCAATTTTTAGAATATCCGGGTCAACCTATTATTTTACCTGCCTTAACCAGATATTATCCTGGTGCTAAAGCATGGTGTCCTGTCCGTGCTTTAAATAAGTACAAGAGAAGATCTCAGGTTTGGCGGACGGACCCATGTTCGCTATGGTTGTCATATATTGAACCCCATGGTAGGGCGTCAAGAGACACTATTTCCAGATGGATAGTAGAATGTATTCAATTCTGTCATAAGACAACCACTGGAATTTAAGTAGATAGAGCCAAGGCTCATAGTGTCTGTGGTGTGGTAACTTCCACAGCATTATTTAATGGTGTTTCTGTTGAAGACATTATGTCAGTAGCCCAGTGGCACTGTGAATCAAGTTTTACCGACCATTACCTTCGTGACACTTCTAATCCGCTCGCCGTCTCAGTCCTCAGAAAATCAATAATGTATAGGTATATATTTGTAATTAGTTTTCCTCCTCTGCTATTTACAAATATCACATTTGTTGGTAGGGTATCCCTACTATTAGCTGGTACAATTCTCTTCATCCGGTTGGGGGAAGAGATGAGTGCCGCATCCAAGACATCAGAGGTCAGTATATGTGACCACTTTGTTTTTTGTCTTGGTGATGGTGTCATATTTTTAATTTTTAATATGGTGATGGTTAATGTCTCTTAATTGTTTTTCTTTTAGAGTTTTTTGAAAATGAAGCAATTCTTCTTTTTCCAATGTCTAGTAATACCTTTCATCAAGTATTAGAGAACGTGCTAGTCATTTAGAGCAGCAGTTTTTTCCTAACCTTCCTCAGAAAGAGGGAGGAGGGAGCGCATTTGCTTTTTGATCAATCTCTTCATCGGTCGATTATCCGATGCAATATTCTATTCCTGGTTGTGTTTCAGATACAATTTCAGATGTTTTAAATCTCTTGAAAACTCAAAGAGCTAGTCTCTTCGAGGGTCTGCTGGTTTTCAGGACCTTGCCTCTCCCGCCAAATTGGCTCAAATTCTGGCTTTTATCAAGAGTGTTAGGGAGGTAAGTATGTTCTCATGATGTGAAATAAGAAAATTTACCAAATTTCTTTTTCACGAGTGAGATGACATACTTACCTCCCTAACAGGATCCCGGCCTCTCCACCCCACGGTGGCCTGGTACTTTGGTTATTTGAATACATGTAGTTGCTTCTATCTCAGCCAATATTTAGTAACGGAAGTACCGGTATGCGCATGCGCAGTGGGGGTCTGTCATGTGCATGACTGTGTACATCCACCTGCCCATTAGGGGCACCTAACTTTTTATAATTCTGAATATTATTGAATTTAGAGCCGATATACTAGTATATCAAGACTGTTAGGGAGGTAAGCATGTCATCTCACTCGTGAAACAGAAATTTGGTAAATTTTCTTAGTTTGGACTAAAAACAAATAACAAGTATTAGTCCTGCAATTCCTATTTTTGGCCCTGACACGATATCACACCGCCAATTATGAGCCTTAAAGATAGACTACATAAATCCGTGTTTTGTGTTTTCTGTCAGTATCTGAAATTTTTTGGTTCATTTTATAATTACCCAGTATCTCACGAAAACAGTCCACATTTTACTGTGTGCTCGTCCCAAGCTGCAGCACTGCTGTTGGTGCGAAATCACTATGAAACTTCTATTTGTCTACTATGCTATATTCCTCTCTGTTTTGTCTGTCAGTTTTACAGGGAACATTTACAAGGAGTACAAAGAGGAGCTGGATTCTATGTATACGCCTAAAGATCAGGACTGGTTGATGCATGTTTTGTATCTCGAGCTGGAGGTGGAGGAGAATGAAGAGAAAGTAGACAAGGCATTTTACTTGAGTGAGTGTATAAAGTGGTTAGAGAGTGTGTCAAATGCATTCCTCATAGATGAGTAAAATTATCAGCAGAGTTTCATGAATATCATTTTAGACAAGATTTAGTGATATATCCCAAAATGTTGGTCCCGATTCACAGGGTGGCCATCGTCTCGGTACGTTCATGGTTGGTTGATGGTTGTAGACTTTAATGGCCTCCTTGATGTTCCGCTTGAATAAGGTCTCGCTTTTGATGACCGAGACATTGCTGGCAGGGATGACATGTCCAGTGTTTTCACTGTGCTCTGCCACAGTTGAGTTGAAATTTGTTTTATGATGTTCTGTCACTGCTGATTAGGGGCCTTTTTGTTTAGCCTATGTATGTGCCCTCGCATTGATCCCACTTGATCTTGTAATATGTCTCCAGAACATTCATCTGTTATGAGCTTATCTTTAGGCCTAGCTAATTGTGATTGGATGGTGTTGACGCGCTTGTGGTAAGTTTAGATATCCTGTTGTCTGAAGGTCTCTAGGTGTTCAGATAAGCCTAGAATGTATGGAAGTCCGACCAGTGGAAGTTGTTTTTTGTCATGGGCTTGTTTCTTACGAGGTGGGATAGGGAGTTACCTCAACTAGCATAATCATTGTCTCGGTGTGATTTTTGTATGTGTATATCTTCTGTCATTCTGATGTTTCTGTGAGTCATTGTACAATGAGAGGGCACATATATAGGTGAAACAAAAAGGCCCCTTAGCACCATTTCACTTCAAGAGTATACCTACCTCCTTAATACGCTTTGATATTGCTAAATATCGGCTTTCAATAAAAACTCAGATTGAAAAAGATAGGTGCCCCCACTGGGCAAGTAGTCAGGTGACAGTCTGGCGGCTGCTAGCCCCAACCACAGCGCATGCGCAGACTAGTACTTCCTCTTTGCTAATTTATTGGCAGAGAGTCTACATTCGACTTTTGGCTTTAAATGTTTTCTGCTGACTTCAATCTAAAAGAGAAAATTCAAGTGTCTAATTACCTGAAATCATGTCTAAGCATGCTGCATCTCCAAAGGAGGGCCCAGGACCAAATTATCAGGTGATTTCAACTACACTTTAGCGAGTTTTGTTCCATTGTAATGTGTTTCCGTGACTCACGTTTAATGTGTTAAGCGCCTAAAAAAACTGGTTTATTTCTATTATGGCGCTATGAAATACTAATCTCTCTTTGTCTTTATGTCCACAGGTGTCTATCTATGATTGTACAGGACAGCACATCGTCAGAGGGTTTGTTTTTATCTCCACCAAGGTTCCATTTCCTATTAACATTATTAGGTTATCTAACCAAAAATCTATGTCCAGTGAGTTGGAGGCCTCAGAAGGTCTTCTCACTTTGCCCTCTTGGTCAACTTCCTTTCCCTTATAGGTGGAGAGAGTTAAGCGGTCATAGAGTTGGTGGAGATTCCAGTTCATCAGATCGGATGGTGGTGTCTATGCTGAAGACTCAGGTATTCTAGTTATGATATGAGGCACTTCAATTTTATTTGAAAATATTTATAAAATCTGCTGCCATTTTATCGTTGTATATCTGATGTTTGTATGGTGTAGTTCGGATCGACCGGACCGGTACTGGCCGTACCAGCCAAGCTGGGTACGCGCCGGCCGTCCTGGATTCGTTCCCTGAACACACATCCATGGGTAGAGCCATAAGCGTATATGAGCCTATGAGAGAGATCGTGTTATAACAACGACTAAGTTCGTTAAAGCACATAGTGCGCATGCGCATGCTTAAATGCTATTTTTGACAGAGCGCGTAGTTTACGACCAAGATGGGATGACGCTTTTAGTGTACCGAGACGGTACAATGTAATCCTTTTTAATCACCTGTTCCTGCCGAATCTGGCATTAATCAAGACCAGAATCCGACGGGCTTTCCAAATCTGTAAACCATTTTAAATTCGGTTAAGAAATGGTTGAGTTATCCACGGAAAACCCCTTTTGATTGTCTTCAAAAGATTGCCGTGATGTCATAACCATGTGTACGCAAAACTTCTAGAATGTTCTAGAACATTCGACTGCCTTATTATTAGCTACACACTGATTGGCTGTTGCTCAACCGATGATTGGTTGGAGCCCGCACCTGTGACGTCACGAGTAGTATAAAAGGAGACAAGATCCAGAACTCGAGAGCATCCGTGGCCAGGGGCCGAATAGGTTGGACCTGTGTCAGCTACGATCAGCATGACAGGCATTACGCAGATCACTTCGCTTTCTGTCGGTTTCTCTTCCGTAGCCAGCAGTACTCCAACCCACGCACTAAAGCAATTTTGTAACTCCCGTTGCCTGCGGGAGCATTTTTGGAACTTTTCAGATATTGTTCACGAATATATCAAGAACTAATTCGGAACACGAACTTGCGGTGAGGCCTTTCCCGGCCTGATAACGTGACTCTACAGATGTAGAGGCAGCGATGTTCTTTGGGGGATGACTCGCCGGATCTGCCGGCCACGCCAAAAAGTGGTTATTTAACCGTCCCGCACTGATGTCGTGCAGGTTTATCTAAACTTTTCGACCGCAGAAAGTAAACTTTGCCCAGTACGTCTTCAGAGCTCGTTGACGTACCCCGCACCGTTAAGCTTAGTTATGTATCTTCATCCGCATTTAACAACCCCCGCTTATGATCGGTTTGTTGTCAACTTCCATCCGTACCATCGGTGTACGGGAACTTTCGGCACAGCAGTAATGTTATTGTATCTCTTGCTGACTACTCATTAGACATTCTATATTGTGATTACATTCCTCAGTTCGATCCGCTCCCGTCATGAGCTGCTTGCGGGAATCCTGTTTGCGGAAACCAGCCTGCGGGAACTTTCCAGCTTCCAGGGAATGCATCAACTCACGTCAACCTAAGAGTGACGTATCAATTTCAGTAACACGATAGGGCAGGTCTAAGATTGGCTAATGATTATTCAAGTAACTATACTTGACATTTTAATTATTCCGTTAATTACATTTTTGATAATAATATCGTATCTGTATAAACGGTCCTGATGACTAAAAGGCACCGTAACGGTCTTAGGACTGCTAGTTATAATTTCTGTATCTGTTTATAGTTATTCTTAGTTTCTGTAAGGTGTTTTCGGTAACCGCACCGTAGTAGATTAGTTCATATGTTTTGTTTATTTGTGGAAAATATAGGACTGCAGTGCACGTAGACAACACTATACAGCAACATTTATATATGCAGCACTTTCTTCCGCCACCAACAATTTTTCACTGAGGTCGATGCCTGTGCTATAACTCTGTTTAGCCCGGCATGCTACCGACTAAAAACCTTTTCTATTCAGCTCGATTGGATAGGTTCAATTGATTAGAGACAATTTCTTCGTTAGGAAATACGTAGTGTACGCCTCTTTTCCGGTAGTTGCGATAATTTAGCCCCACACTCCGGCAAGGATGTGTAGGATTGGACAAAATGCCTAAAGGGCCTCATATTTCTGTTCCACTAAGCCTTATGGCTTCTTAATTGTTTGGATGTCCCTATCCGCACCATGGACTGATCCGACCCTGGGAAACTATTGGGGTTTCCGAGCGGTGATGCCAAGGGTGTGGTGTCACGCACATTTCCCGTGTATCTTGGGATACTCAGTAGTTAGCACCTTTACCAATGTAGAAAAGCACTGCGAAAATGTCTTAATTATTACTTTCTTTAATCTGCTGAACAATTCTCCCACACCGCAGTGCATAGCTGGGCAACTTGTGTTTAAACCTAACGACAGGTTAAAAAGTTAGTTCCATAGGACCTGGTGACAGGCGAGATGCGCATCCCCACCGAATTCTGTAAGAATGTCTGGGCATGATATTCAGATCTGCCATGCCCTTACGGGAAGGACATTTATGGTGGGTATTCGTCTCTCTTACCTCCACCATAACGATGGATCAGTTGCCTAAAAATGTTTTTGTGAAAAGTAACCAAGTCCTGTAACGTTTTATGAGGTTACGGAGCGAGATGTCCAGATTCTTATCCAGTTTGGAGATCCTACTAAGTAACATGTATGCACGCTGTCTTCAGTATTGATGTCTTAGGGCATCTGTTCTCAATGGCAGCCACATCTACAAGCTAGGTAGATGCCAGCCATTTGCGGCCTAAAATAATTCTTGTGTCTAAAAACTAAATACAAGTGTAAGCATAGAAGAAGGCCCGCATAAATAAAAGCGGCAGCTACTAATTCGGCATACTGAGAATTACATAAGACGGTGACGTGGGAATCCTTCGGGAATCGTTCGTCCCGTCTTCACATAAAACAGCACGCAACCTTATAGTCATGATCTCACTAGGTATCTTTTCTTTCCAGCATTTTGGTTAAATATTAGAGTGGGCCCCTTTTGACTTTAAGCAGTGGCGACATTGTCCTGTAACGGAGGCCCGCGCGAGGCACTTGCCTCTCGCAAGGATTCAGCGACAACGGTCCACGCGAGGATAATAGTCCTCACCCAAACTAGCACTAGGAGTAATGCCCACGTGAGGCACATGATTTTTCGTCACTACAACGATAATTTTCTTTCCTTTCAGCTTAGAGGTATAATAGCTTATATTAAGTTAATTAGTTAAATCTCGTGTATGGGAGCCTCCCTTGCGGGGATACATCTGCGGACCTATGGGTCTGTGTGGTACCTCCGGGAGCCCCACGTTAAAAAGTTCATCAGGCTGTCTCATTGTCTTGTATTTTCGTATGCTCATTATTTTTATCTAGCATACTTGACGGTCTGTTTAGCTAAAATTATTGTCTAGTTTAATTAGGTCACCAATCAAATCTTGTAAGTCCATAGATCACGAAATTGCTATGGACAGGCATACTGGTGACACAAACTCTTGGGATGAGAATGTTGTGTTTAATGTTCGCGACGATGGTCGCACGCCCCAACCGGATCGATTGAGTTCCACTGGCCTTAGGAGCCGGTCTTTGTTACCCGTAGGGCAGTATCATAAGGATCCGTCGCCCCGAGACCGGAAGCTAACCAGCGTCATCATTCGTCGTGCACTTGCAGCGCGGCGAGTTGACATCAGACACCGGAACGGCCCGACACTACCCTGCGAGCCACATATAGTCTGTATATTCTATCCTTATATATATATGAATACAATTCGTCCTTACACCTGCATGTTTGTTTTGGATTGATTTAACTTCTTTTTTTTAAAGTTATGACATCATAATCAGCCTTGCACTTTATTAACATTTAAAGTTTTGCCCAACGCTGCTTTATTAACTTTGTAGGTGGTCTGTATGACCACCTTCCCTCTCCTTTTTATTTTGCTTTTGAGTTACTAATTCTTTATCTAAAATACTCATTGTCTTCGTCCTCTGGCCTGTTTCAGAAACCTGGTTGTCCTTCTAATGACAGAATTCTTGTCGTTACAGGCTCGGGAGAAGGTGTGTGAGGAGGAGAGGAGAGCGAAGAGAGAGGTGACGGGTAAGAAGGGTAAGAGGAAGCCCTCGTCCACTGTGGATATGGAGGTCTTCCGAGTTGAGATGTTGGGAGAGATGAAGAGGACAATCAAGGATTGGGTTCCAGAGTTGCTCCGTGGCATGCTTCCTGGACAAAATCTTTTGTTGTCCTCTTCATCTGCTTCGGATCAGATAATCCCCGCCTCTGAATCAGGTTTCCTTAGGACAATACCAGTTTTCGAGCAAGATTCAGAGGTGGCCCCATTAGAGGGGTGGTCCAGGACACTGACAGCAGGCTTGCCGCGCCGGTGATCCGTGGATGGCTGGCGCTGGAGCCTGGTGCCTGCTTATCAACCCAGGAATTACCGCACACCGCAGGTACCAGTTCCTCCTATGGTACCATTCCTGACCAGTCTGGGTTAGCATTCTTTGCTGACCCGGAGTCTAATCTTTCTGGCCAGGATGAAGAGGATTATCTGTTGGGTTCTCCTGATGCCGTGACCATGAACATTGACGTCTGTGCACCCCTCGCGGGAAATACAGGCGACATTGTCCATGGTTCTACTCACGTAGGAGTAGGGTTCACGGCACAGAAGGTGGCCCGGGTTGGCTCTGATGGCCAGGTCTACAGCATACCTCGGCTTGCCGAGAGTGTAACAGGTGCTGGTCAGGGCCGTGGTGTGGCGAAATTCTCCCCACGCAATACCACAGTGCCTGCACCTAGTCAAGCCAGTCAGTTTAGTATGCCTGCTCTTTCGGGCCCGCATGCTTTCTTTGGCTTGCCAGGAGTGTTAGGTCAGCCAGCCTGCGAATGCTCAGGAGGAAGACGAAGGTCCTCGTCTTGTAGAGCTTTCGCAGGTAGTCACAGATGCGGATTGGTCGGACGCTTGTCATTGGCTGATAAGCGTTAGGCCAGACATGCCTGTAGAACAGTCGGCTAGCCAGCGAGATCACCGGCCGTGGTTGGCAGGTAAGCCGACTGTTAACGCTATGCCATCTCTGGCACTGATGGAACATATTGTAGATATGTTCATGGCGGCAGAGACGTCCATCAAGGCGCATGGACGGCTCATGAAGGCCCCTCGCGAGGTGGCAAGGCGTTGCCGCATCATATCTGATGAATACGGTGTGGTACCTAAGCCGAGTGTGGATGACTGCACGGCGTTAGGTGCGGACACGCGGCCAAGCTCCCGATCTGACAAGGGAGCGCTGTGCTCGAACGCTTTGCGTTCAGCAAACACCGCGTTGCGCAGTGCGGAGGAGAATGGGAGAGCGTCTATTGCGGTGCTTTCTCATGTCTCCCAGCTGTTACAAGGGGTAGTAACGGCATCCGCATCGCACCAGCCGAGTCCGGTAACGGTCCAGAGAGCCATCCAGGATGGTATCAACCTGGCTCTGGATTGTTTAACCCGGTCTTTGACTAGGAGTGTACGGGCACGGCGCACGTTTGCTTTAAACAATCTGTGCCCGTCTCAGGACCTGTATAATAGGCTGCTGCGTACGCTTATGGCAGGTCCTGGTCTCTGTGGAGGTGAGGGATGCAAACGCCTCCAGCAGACAGTCACCCTGGTCAATAACCAGAGGGCACTGCGCGAGCAATTTGAAGTTCTCCGCAGAGAGCAAGTTCGCGCATCTCCCCCTGTGTATCATCCCCTGCAGGCTCGAGGTGGCAGTGGCCAGGTCAGAGGCCAGCCACCAGCGCAGCGTCGGCCTTGACCATGCACGGTTCGGCCAGCAGCGAGGGTGGGCGCAGCCAGCCAGCAGCCAAGGCTCACAGTGTTCGTGGCATAGTGACTTCTACTGCCCTGTTTAATCGGGTTCCTGTGGATGGTATCAACCTGGCTCTGGATTGTTTAACCCGGTCTTTGACTAGGAGTGTACGGGCGCGGCGCATGTTTGCTGGTCGTGGTGCGCGCGAGGATCTGTTCGTGGTAATTGTGCCTGATGGGTCGGTTATCACGGTGAGAACCACTCCGGTGCTTCTGGCCAAGGAGAGAGTGCCAGTCTTGCACTCCTTATGTCCACCTCTCTCCCTAGGTGGTCCAGTAAGAGGCCGATTGGCCCACCACAAGCAAGAGTGGGAACAGTTGACTCAGGACCGTTTAGTCTTACGATGGCTTTCAGTCGGGTATCATCCCGATTGGATAACAGGCCCTCCATCGCGACTGTCTCTGGTGCCAGTCTGGACTCAAATTCCAAGAGATCCAGATCAAAGGTTGTGTATAGAGGAAGAAATAAATCCCCTCATACAAAAAGGAGCAATTCAGCCGGCACAGAAGTGCCCGGGCTTCTATTCAACCGTGTTCCTAGTAACGAAAAACACTGGAGGGTGGAGACCAATTCTCAACCTCAAGCCATTGAACAAGTTCATAGACACACCCAGTTTCAAAATTGAGACAGTGAAATCGGTGTTGGCAGGGTTGGAGAAGGGAATGTGGACAGCTTCAATAGATTTGAAGGATGCTTATTTTCACATTCCAATAGCGAGGAGTTTCCATCGCTTCCTGAGATTCGCATTCCAGGGCAGACAGTGGGAATTCAGGATATTACCCTTTGGAATTTCTACGGCTCCTCGGGTCTTCACCAGGGTGGTTCTTACGATAACAGCATACCTCCACAGGAGAGGCATAGCGACTGGCTGTTAAAAGCACACAACCAGGAAAGTTTATCAGCAAATCTGGTGATAGTTTTGAAAACTCTCACAGACTTAGGCTGGATAATCAATTTTCAGAAATCAGAGCTGACTCCATCCCAGAAGTTTGTCTACCTGGGAATTTGAGCTGGGCGGTCTGACGGTAGTACCATGAGGACCGCGGTATACCGTGAACCGATACCATGACCATTGACATTTCTAAATACCGTGAATACCGTCCATGTTTGAGCAATATTTGGGAAATAGATCCATGAAATCTGACTTGACCAAGGGTAAATAGGTGCTAATAGTGCCAAAAATACAGGCATCCCTAACTATTAGCCGAGTTGAGGTGAAAGGGTTGTTGTAAAAACAAACATCAAGACGTCAATTACAAAATAATGACAGGCAGAATTGTATGTCAAACGTACGTCTTGAAATTCTCACGGTAAAATTGCTTTATTTAAAACATCTAAACTCATTCTCTGTCCGTCCGCCGGTGGTAATTACACTATAATATATTCCCTATTCCCATTTCTATTATTTGTAATTTATTACTCCAAGCATTTTGTCACCGAACAAACACGCTAGAATAACAAAATAACACACAAACTGCTTGCTATTCAAACGCAACAGCAATCTCGCAAAGATGTATCTGATTGGTTGTTCATGAACTAGACCGTAGGAAAATACATTACCATGCTGAATTTATCAATGAAAATGTACTAAAACGTAGTATTTGTTTGCGCCATTTTGATCACGTGCTAATTTATTAAGTCGTTATTTTTTTTTTTTGGCTTGTTTTAAGAAATTTCTTTAAGAATTAAATCCAGTTTAAGTAATGACACCTAAAAATGTTAGTGTTTTAGTTTTTGTAATTCATTTTTTAACTGGCTACACGTCGGAAGTTCGCGGAAATAGCTTTTTACACGCATTGTTCACGTGAAGCATGGCGAGTAACGAGTCTGTACATCGGGTACTCGGTAATTATCAGAAGCTTTGGAATCGGCTATATTCAATGTCGTATCATTCGGCATGTGCATAGGCCTGTTTTCGCGAGTAACCGAATATACGACTCCAACAGAAATAAAGGATTACAACACTGGCCTCGTTTAAATACTCGCAGATTTTGTCTGGACTCTGTTTATCAACGCGCTCGACCGCCAAAATAAAATTTACCGTTTGCTGGTCGAGCGCATTAATAGCAAGACCAATCCAGATTGAAAATAGCGCACTCCAATGTCTCAAACAGAGGGTTATAGTTAGCGAGGCGACCACACACTTTGACCGATATTCCCGTGAACGATATTACGTCAATAAAAATAGTGACCTAATAAAATCATGAAATTAAACAGTCACAATAGCAATAATGTTTTTCTTCTCAAAATCAGGAAGCCAATTTATGTATTTTACCTATATTTACCGTTGATTGGAGATGGAAGTGAAAAGGAAATGAAAAAAATGGTTCAAATTTGGTGGCATGCCTCAACCTCAGCTGACGGTATACCGTGGTACCGCGGTATTTTTTTTCATGGTACCGATACCATCATGTAAATGTCAATACCGCCCAGCTCTACTGGGAATGTTCTTCGATCTAGAGATAGGATATGTTTATCCTACTCAGGAGAAGGTACAAATACTCATCTCAGTAATACAGTCAGTGTGGAACAGTCATTATGTCCTGGCATGGGTTTACCTGAGAATGCTGGGATTGATGGTTTCTCTGGAACCAGTCATTCCTCAGGCGGCCTTACGTAGGTGGCCGATCCAGTTATTTCTCATGACGCAATGGACCCAGAGTACAGGTTCACTGGACTCAAATGTGTCAGTGATGGAGCCTCTAATTCACCACCTTCAATGGTGGTTGAAGACGGAGAATCTCCTCGTGGGGGTGATGCTAACCCCTCCTCACCCTCAGTTAACGATGTATGCAGATGCATCAATGGAGGGGTGGGGAGCTTGCCTGGAAGAATCCACGATATCTGGGCTTTGGAATCTGGAACAGTCAAAAGAACATATAAATCTACTGGAATAACGAGCAGTAGTCCTGGGCCTGGAACATTTACAGAAAGTTCAGGGCAAGAGTGCTCTAATTCGATCAGACAACTCAACAGTAGTGACTTACATAAACCGCCAGGGCTTAACAAAGTCGCCCAGTCTCTGTATGATGACATGGAAACTGCTTTGCTGGTGCCTGAATCACAGGATTACCTTGAAAGCAGTTTATATTCCGGGAAGGTTAAATCTGTTAGCAGACTCATTGAGCCGAAGGATGAGTGTTTTACCTACGAAATGCCAACTAAATTAATGTGTGGTGGATCATCTGTTCAACCACTGGGGGAAACCCAACATAGATTTATTCGCAACGAAGAAGAATGCGAAGATGACGACATACGTCTCTCTGATTCCAGATCCGAGCGCTATCGCAACAAATGCGTTAGCTTTCAACTGGGTGGGAATGTATGCATACGCATTCCCTCCAGCAATCCTGATTCCAAAAATTCTTCAGAAAATCAGACAGGAGGAGTGCCAAGTGCTTCTGATCGCCCCAAATTGGCCAAGCCGATCATGGTATACGGATCTGCTGGACCTTCTGGTCAGCAATCCGGTTCCTCTGCCTCTGATGGACAATATTATCTTCCAGGGCAAGGCCCTTCACAACAATCCGTCAATGTTCCGATTGACTGCATGGATGTTGTCAAGGAATCTAGAATTAAGGAGGGCTTTTCTGAGCAAGCAGCCGTGTTCATAGCAAAAGCCAGAAGGGGGTCAACCTCCAGAGCATATTATTATAAAATCAACAGATTTGCAGAATGGTGCTCAAAAAGATGTATTAATCCAATGGATTTATCTATTCAGGTAGTAGCCAATTTCCTCTGTCACCTGTATGATGCCTATAGCCTCAAGCCTAGCTCTATTGCTGGTTATAAATCAGCGTTAATATCAGTTAACCCTTGCTTGGCTAATAGGCGAAGTGATGAAGTAAGTACATTAAATGCTTTAATTAAGGGCATGGGCGATCTAAGATCCAGGAATCCCCCAGGGATTCCGTCTTGGAGTTTGTCTCTAGTGTTCCAGGCACTAGCTGATAATCCATTTAAACTAGTAAGTTCCATTTCTATGAAAACGGTAACTCTTAAAATTTTATTTTTAATTGCTGCGGCCTCGGCAAGGCGGAGAAACGAAATTCATGCCTTATCAGCTTTTTTGTGGTTACAGGGGAAGGCCTTAGGCTTCTACCTAGGATAAATTTCATGGCTAAGAACCAGTCTGAAATATCCAGGTCAACCTATATTTTTACCAGCTTTGACTAGATATGATCCTGATTCAAAAGCATGGTGTCCAATCCGAGCATTAAACCGGTACAAACAACGTACTCAGGAATGGCGGGGGGATTGTAGAGTATATTCAATTTTGTCATAAATCCACCAGAGGTAAACAAGTTGACATGGCCAAGGCTCACAGTGTTCATGGCATAGTGACTTCTACTGCCCTGTTTAATCGGGTTCCTATGGATGACATTATGTCAGTAGCTCAGTGGCAGTGTGAGTCAAGTTTTACCGACCATTATCTCCGTGGAACCTCGAATCCTCTCGCCTTATCGATTTTGAAGAAATAATCTAGGTGTACATATTTTGATGAGGTTTCCTCATTTTTTTTATATATTTCACAATTAATCAATGGAGACAACCACTTTTTAGGACTGCATCAGCCTTCACCAAGGGGAAGATGATGACAGCATCCGGCCTCGACAGGGACAGTCTTGTTTATGTGTTGTCCATTGTTAATTGTATTGTCACGTGATCCTTCATTATTAATATGGTGATGGTTCGTTTTATGTGGTTCATTATTGAGAGTATATGAAAATGAAGCCTTTTCGTTTTAAATGTCCGATAGTACATGGCACTTGTACGTAGAGAGCGTATGGGACATTGAGGTCATTCAGTCTTCCTCCCAGGAAGGGGGTGGGGGGTGGGGGTGGGGGGGGTGGGGAGAGCGCATATGACATATGGTCATCTCAGCCATCGGTGGTGTTAGCCGATGTTCAAATCCCTCCCGCCGAATTCTCTGTCGAATTCTGGCAATATCAAAGAGTATTAGGGAGGTAAGTATACTCTTGAAGTGAAATAAACGAAATCACAGATTTCTTTTTTCACGAGTGCGTTGATACTTACTTCCCTAATACGGACCTGGCCTCTACACCCCACAGAGGCTCGGTCTTCAGGCTCTCGTAAAGTTGCATAGTGTCAGCCAATAAATTAGTCAGAGGAAGAACTAGTCTGCGCATGCGCGGTGGATGGGGATAGCATCCGCCAGACTGTCACCTGACTACCTGCCCAGTAGAGGCACCTATCTTATTTAATCTGAGTTTTTATTGAATGAAAGCCAATATTTAGCAATATCAAAGAGTGTTAGGGAGGTAAGTATCAACTCTCTCATGAAAAAAGAAATCTGTGATTTCGTTTAGAATAAGAGAACATCTTAAAACTAAATCTGACTCAGCTGTGGCAGAGCACACTGAAAACACTGGACATAGCATCCTCTCCAGGTCATCAACATTGAGACAATTTATTCAAACGGAAAGTCAGAGGCCATTGAACTCTAGAAACATCAAGCAACCATTAACCCAAGGTGAGTGCTATCATATATTTTCCAATCAATGCTATCACATGACTCTACAAGAACAGACCAGAGTGGTGAAGCCAGCGACCATCAGTTAATGCTGAAGGAGTGCCCGAGATGGTCATGAAAGCTACGCTCAAACATTTTTTAGATCCTGGAGAGGTAACTAATTTTACTTATCAAGATTTACTGAGTTTAAAATGGTGTTTGCTAATGGAGGGTTGATGAATTTACAATTTAATAAACATTCTGTTCAATAATTTGAAACTAATTTGACTGGGAGATGTTGATGCAAATAGTAACCTTTAAATTTAGATTCTGGGAATTAAATTTTCAAAGAATTAAATTTTCAGCGTCAACTCGATTCCAGCACACAATATACAAAGTTGATAGAGTTTAGCTAGAAATGGACCTGACATGGCTAGAAATAGATCCCTATATTTTATTATATTTTGTTGAAAGAATACAGTTTTATACGTCGCTTTTGCTTCAGATTTCTGTACAGTAGATAGAGAACTATTGCCATTCTGGGTGCGTGTAGAGGAACAGGCACGTGAGAGCTATGCCATGCGCGAGGTTTTTAACATGGATTCCTCTGTACGTGTAGAGGCCATTGAAAACTTAGGTAAGCATCTGTAAGACAACGCTACTGACAGTTTTCTCTGAGAATTATATTCCAAGTAAAATAGAGAATTAAGATTATAATTAGTTAAATATTTACTTTGCATTGAAGAATAAGCAAAATGTACCAAATTGAATACAATTGTTGTTTTATAGACAAAATCTATTTTAAAATGATTTTCAAGCGGCACGAGCCTGCCTGAATGGACCTTTCCAGCTCCAGCTTTATCTATGCCCCGCCCACGTCTAGCTAAGCTCCATCCACACCATGCTCGTGTTGGGATCAATCAATCCTTGAACTCCCTGACTATCAATTTCCTGAAAATTATACGGTTTAAAAGCTGTTGAATAGTTTTAGACTGATTTGCCTGGGTGCTCTTGCTGCCTATGGCAGCCACAGACAGCGCACAGTTAAATTAGTTTCAAAATATTCAACAGCATGTTTATTAAATAGCAAAGACATACAATTCGTACAACTATTGGACTATTAAGTGTTTAAGACGGACTAAATCGAGTCATTCATGACATCATGATTATGATGTCATCCTACACATCACATAGTTGATTATGACGTCATGGTGGATTGATAAACTGGAATGGTCTTTTCTTTAATGGTTGTGGTTTGCAAAAGAAATTGTGGGGTCAACAGTTCAAAGGTCAAGTTCATGTTGATTTTTCTTAGTTAATATATGCATTTGCAGGTCAAGAAAAGGTTATTCTTTAAAACTTACCACTGAAATGAATTATTGGGTTTATAGATGTTTATTTAATTTGGCCCAAATGGTGTTCTTTATTTAACAAGTTTAACACCACATCAATTTGATAAATATGTATAATATCTCTGTCACAATGGACTAATAATACTGCCGTACGTATATAGACAGCAACAGCTTCCAGTCAAATTAGTTTCAAGAGTATTTAACAGGACATTTATTGCTTGCATATAAATGATTTTTTCCCCATATTTGGTTTTTGATGTATAAAGGGTTAATGTCAGAAAATGTCTTAACTGTCTGACTACTGAGTGTTTTAAAATGACATATTCCAAGAGTTATACTCTGGATCGGATAAATATTTTGAAAACAATTTAACTGAAAGTTGTTGGTGGCTAAGCTACCAACAACTTTCAGTCAAATTGTTTTCAAAATATTAAGCAAGTCAATGGTTTTTGCTCATTGAATTTAGTGTTCGGGGACTTGCAGCATTGAGACAGTTAAACATCATGTGGTAGGGCATGGGCTTGTGGTGGTTTGTTGATATAGGTGGTTTAAAACGAATTGTCTTCCTGGTTGAAATTGGTGTTGGTAGAGAGAAATATCTAGCCATTTGAAACTTATAAATATGGACATTTTTTTGTAGCCAAGTTTAAAAGTGCTGGTGTTGTGGATGCCCTCCGAGATTTGCTTGATGACCTAGAGCCCAATGTGAGGGCTGTTGCTGCCATTTCATTGGCGAAGACTGGTGCCAATGACAGGGTAAATAGATAATATACATTTGTTTTCTCACTATGGTTATGCGATTGTTCGATATTCCAATATATCGCAATTTTATCAATAATCGCAATTTCTTACGGTCATGCTAAGCTAAAAAAATCAAAAATTTTGAAAAAAGTATGACAACGTGTTGAATATTTTGAAATTACTTTGTCTGGAAGTAAGGCAGCAATAGAAAGCAACAGAAACGTAATTTCTAAATATCGAAAAATTAGACACTGGTTTTTATTGCCTGCCAAAAAATTGAGGGTGGTGGGTGCGTATTATGTAATGGCGCGGTCCGGGCAGGCGGGCAGTTAGGCGGCAGAGTGGTTTCCGGATGATAACTGTTACCGTTTGCCGGATCGCTTTGAAACTTTGTAGGGTGTTTGGACTAGGTTTGTATATTCTTTACGCTATAAAACTAATTCTGTTGGATATTTTGAAATTGATTTGACTGGAAGTCATTGCTGCCTGAGCCTTTAAATGAGAAATGCGGAATTCATTGGAGAAAGGGTTCATTCGCAATGCCACAGTCTGCCATTTTTATCTCGCATTTTCATGAAGTTGAAAAAGGATTTTGGGAGAAGGTGGAAAAATGTCGGTGACGGCATTGGCATCCGCTCTGGTTAAGGACTTTTGCACCCCTAAGGGTTCATCCGATTTAAAAATTTTTTTATATGTGTTCTATATGATGCTTAGGACTAGTTTACATCAAAACCATATCAGTTTTTGAAATTTTTCTTTATTTTTTTCAAGTTTTAGCTTTGACTAATTTTTGTGTCCAGCTTAATGTTAATTCTATGGTTACAGGTTTTTTTAATGACATTTGCTGCATTGCACCCACACGGGCTCGTCGGAGTTTTAAAAGGCCTTCACAGATGTGTTCTATACCATGCTTAGGACTTGTCCATATGAAAAGGAAATTGAATTTCAAATTTAAAAAAAAAAGTTTTTTATCTTTGAACTTTAATTATTTTAGGCTTGTTTTGTATCCAATTTATACTCATAATTTCTTGGTTAAGTTTTTTTTAAATGACGTTTGCACCCACAAGGGGCATCCGATTTGAATAGAACTTCACAGATGTGTTCTATACAATGCTTAGGACTTGTCCAGATAAAAAATATATCGATTTTCAAAATCTTTCCATGCTTTTTCGGCATTTTAACTTTGATAATTTTATGGCTGATTTGCATCCAGGTTATATGTATTATGCTGTGGTTAAGGATTTTTCAAATGACAATTTAATCAGCAAAGACTTGCTTTTGAAACTTGAAACCTTGGAGATGATTATACATATGGGCAAGGATGTGCATGTCACTTGGAATTTTGTCCTGAGCCCAGGGCTCAAAAGATTAAAATTGGCCAGTAATTATCGATTGTAATGCAACTCCTAGACCATTTGAGATAGAAATTCGAAACTGGGGATGATTGCACATATGGACAGGGATGTGCATGACAATTGGAATTTTGGCATGGCCCCAGGGTGCAGGGCCCTGGGTGTGGTAAATGTGGGGTCAAAAATTAAATTTTTCCAAAGGTTGTCATGTTGCATATCATTTTCAAGCCAAGGAATTATTTTGATCTTGGGTCAAACTGATGGTAGGGGGCGGAGTCAAAAGGTCAAAAGTTTTCACCAATCAATTGTAATGCAACTCCTAGACCATTTCAGATAGAAACTTGAAACACTGAGGATGATTGCACATATGGACAGGGATGTGCATGACCCTTTTGGAATTTTGCCATGACCCCAGGGGTATGTCCCTGGGGGTGGGAAATGTGGGGTAAAAAATAAAAATTTTCCAAATCTTGTCATGTCGCATATCATTTTCAAGCCAATGATAAGTAGTCTACAGTACAAGGAATTATTTGATCTTGGGTCAAACTGAGGGTAGGGGGTGGGGTCAAAGGGTCAAAAGTTGGCACCAATCGATTGTAATGCATCTCCTAGACCATTTCAGATAGAAACTTGAAACTTTCGGTATGATTACACATATGGACAGGGATGTGCATGGCACTTTTGAAATTTATTATAACCCCCCACCCCCCCAGGGGGTGAGGACTGTGGGTAAAAAATTTAATTTATCCAAATGTGGTCATGTCACATATCATTTTCAAGCCAATGATGGGTAGACTACAGTACAAGGAATTATTTTGATCTTGGGTCAAACTGAGGATAGGGGCGGGTTCAAAAGTGGGTACCAATCGATTATAATAAACTCCTTGTGCAATCATCCCCAAGGTTTCAAGTTTCAAGGAAAAAATATTTTTTTCAAAATGGCCGCCATGAAAAAATTTGGCCCAAAATACCATTTTTCGCTTTTTGCAGAAATCAGCTCGGAATGAAAAATTGTGCCCGCCAAAATGCCTTGCTCCGATTAACTTGAAATTTGGTGATCTTATGGGTCCTATAGCGCCTTGACTTCATCTCAATTTTGAAGAGGACTTGAATTGCAATCACGCCTAGAATTTTTGCTAGGTAAGCACCAGGGTCCTGGGCAGACTGTCTCCTGCTGCAGTCGGATCCTGCGGCCACTTAAAAATGCGAGATATTTGGTATCTTATCATACCTCTTGTTTAAAATGTCTGTAATTAATAATAATGCATTCCTGATTTTTTCACTGATGAACAAGATAAATTTAAGCTGTGTGACCGCCAAGTTTTAAGTATGTGTGACCTATACCCCTGGGGATATGAATTATGTGTAATGAAGGCAAAAAATGATTTTTTTCAAATTTTTGAAAGCACCCAGACCATACGACCTTAATAGGACCTCAAATTTCTACTGGAATAGAAAGTAGAACATCATACTGTAGGTATTAGTTTGCACACCAATGGATCTCTGGTTCTATGAGGAAGTGTTGATATTGGGTCCTGAACATGGGTCAGAATGAATAAATCTTCATTTTTGATGCACCATAGATACTCTACCGTTTGCTCTACCATAAATCTGATGGCAGATTTGGATTTTACATCCCTCAATTACACTAGATGCAAAGTTTGGGAGTGTTGGAAATGCTGTAAATATTGGAAAATACTCCAATCAATCTACAATTTTTGGATTTCTGCTTACACTATAGTACGCGATAACATGTTAAAAAATCAGCCAATTCTGAGACGGTGTGGTGGCAGCTACTTATTGATCTGACATGGAATGACCCAACTGGTTTAACTCTTTCACCGATGAATTTCACATATCTCATTTTCATGGTATGCTTACAGGAAAACTGTTGAATATTTTGAAATTAATTTGACTGGAAGTCATTGCTATCCTAGGCAGCAACATCTTCCAGTGAAATTAATTTCAAAATTATCAACAGAATAAGTTTTATTTCATAAGATTTTACTTTTTCAAGGATTTTTCATTACAGGTGTTAACTACATGTGCATGTATATACTTTTAGGTTTCCTTTGACTTTTAATGGTCACGTTATCCAAAACCTCCGCAATGGTCTTGGAGAAGTCCATTTGCATGGCAAGAGAAAACTGTTATTTAAATTTATCCCTGGAATGGGTGGCTCTATAGCAGAAACAGTCGTTCCAGCGAAATAACCAGCTTAACGGTCAAGGTTACTTCTTTGAAAAAAAGAACGTTTTTGCGCACATTACAGAACTGTGATTTGTTCAAAATTAAGTTTTTGCGTTTTGGAAAACATCGCGGCTTATATTTATGGACTGATTAATCATATTGAAACTACATGTAGTCGTGGGCACCCATCATGCATATAGTAGTATGAGGCAGCACGGTAAAAAAATTGAGATTCAAATTAGTTTCAAAATGCTCCATAGAATGTTTGTTAACTTGCAAAGACATGTACACTTAGAACACTTCATGACAGCCTTTTCTGTATTCATGACAGAGCTATTCGTCATTATGACTGTGATATCAGCTAGCATGTGACATAATTTATCATGATGTCATATATTTGAGTGACAGGTCGCATCCCTCCATTAGGTGAACATACTGTCTATCAACATATTCAGGGATGAGATTTTTCCTATTTTAATAGTAAATCTTTTTTATCTTAAACCAGATTCATAGGAAATCCTTCAATTTTGCTGGACAGATTTTCAAGAAGAATCATACTTGCATAAATATTGTAATCGTTTCCCTTTAATGGTCAGATTGGTCAAGAAAATCTAAATTTGTGCTTAATGAATGTTCATCTGCAGGAAAAGAGAAGATAAATTTTGAAAATGTATCACTGGAATGACTGGATTGGTTACCGAGCCAGTCATTCCTGTGGTAAATTTTCAAAAAATGACTTCTCATTTCCTGCAAATTGATATTTCTCAGGACCATTGCATAGGCTTTTTTACTCACCTGACAATTTAGGCTTAAGGGATCATGACAATTTTTATGTCAAGAAGGACTGACACTGCATCGAGTCATTCCATTTTTTTTCTTTGAGATCGATCACATCCCTGCATTTAGCTATTTAAAAAGGCAGAATAGCTTTTCTGATGGCCTACTAGAAGTCTGAAAATACTACGTACACATATGTGACTATTATACATAATGAAATTATCATATGCTAAGATTTATTTCGTTTCATTACATCTAGCCAGACAGTTTAAGCCTCTAAAAATATGTAATTTTAACAATTTTATTTTGAACCATTCTCCTGTGAACACACAACTTTAATGATCTCTGCAGTGGCCTTGAGTAATGTCAATTTGCAGCTGGCTCTATAAATGAGCCAGTGATTCCAGTGGTAAATTTTCAAAAATAGTATCCTCTTGGCCTGCAAATGGAATCCCTCTAGATGAAATTTGACCATTAAAGTGTTAATCTTTATCTCAGTGCCGTAAATGAACTTTAAAAATATTTCGAAGAAGATTAAGAGGGAAATATTTATTGACTTATAGATTCAAGCATATTTTGAACAAATTCGCTTTGACTCTAGAGCTCTAGAGTGTTAGCTACGCTTTTTGAGAAAATTTATCAAACTATCTGGTATTGTTTGTCAAATTGTATGACTGCCACTGTCTACTTGCACTGAGTAATGATTGATACAAATTTGTTTTTATCAGCATTATATTAACCCTTACCACTCTGATGTCAAAATTTTAAATTTTCAAATTAAATTAAAAGATGAACTGGTGTACAGTTTTCAACAAATTTGGTGGTAGATGGTGCTGTGGAAGACGGCAACATCGTCCACCAAAATTATTGAAAAATGTTCACCTGTGTCTTTGCTATTGACATGGTAAAAGATAAACTATTGACAGTGGAGTGGTACGGGTTAAGTGTCTAAGTGATCAAATTCCATAGGGATTAACTCTGGATCTGCTGAATATTTTGAAAACAATTTGACTGAAAGTTGTTGATGGCTAAGCCACCAACAACTTTCAGTCAAATTGTTTTCAAAATATTCAGCAAGTCCAGCGCTATTGCTTATTGAAATTAGTGTCGGGCATGTATGGTGACTTACAGTGTTGAGGCATTATCAGGATACTATCTCATGAAATTCAATATAATTAATTAATTGTGTTTTTTATATTTTTGTCTAAGGTGACCATCAAGAAATTGTTAAAGACATTAAATGACCGTGATCGTCTGGCACGGGAAGCAGGATGCATCTCTCTCGGGCGTCTTAAAGCACTAACAGCCGTTAGTAGACTGGTACATCTCTGGTGAGTTGAACTGTCCCCTTAAAGGAAAGGATCAGGGAACTAACATATGCTCCTGAATGACAGCTTTATATAATAATCAACATATACCCACCAGTGAAAAACATAAATAAATCAGAATAATTAGAAAAAAGCAGCTAAATATCATTTATGTCACTCTGGCGGGAACGAATTAGAGGCGCAGCTGGACCTATGCACTATGGGTGTATGCTGAGCGAATAGATAATACCCGTTATAGCCGGTCATATACGCTCAGTTATATTCGCACTAAGCTGATTAGTCCTACAGGTTAGTTCTAAAACAATTTTGACTGAAAGCCATTGTTTCCAGAGACAGGGTCTATATTCAGTCACATAAATTTCGAAATATTCAGTAGGCATCATATTGCTTCCTTGGAAACCAGCAGTGTATTTTGAAATCATTTTGACCGAAACTTGTTGCTTCCACCAGAAAAGTGACTTTCAAATATAACATTTGCAAAAGGATCAATAGCGAATTAGCAGTAGTGAGTTACTCGCTCTACATTGGCGTCTATAGAGAATACTATTCATACCACTTACAAAACTATATTTAGGTGTGCTTTCGTTATATTCAGGTAGGGCTATGCGGTATACCTGCACACAGTTGACACACTTCGAAGTGAGAAGCACCAGCTTGGTCACTAATTGTCTCCAAGTTAAGCACTCCTAGATTTAGTAAATGCTTTTTCGCAAATAATTCTGATTCATTTCCATTTTTACCGAGGGTAGTTTTTTTGATATTTATGAAATTACCAATAAACATCATTTGTTATTTCCCTTTTCCTTTTCTTTTAAATGATTAAAACAGAATTCAAAGCTATTTACATTTGAACCCTGAATTTCTGAGAATCCCAGTCTCAATGTAACTATTGAGGATAACTGTTGAATATTTTGAAACTAAGTTAACTGGAACCTGCTGCTCCCAATTTACACCATACCAATTTTCTTTTTTTTTGTTTTACCAATTTTTAACCCTCCTACCTTAATTTTTCCATATCTAGAAAAGTAACGCTGGAATTTTAAAGCATGTTTTCAACATTTTTTCCATGTAACAATTTTTCGCAACCAAATTCTTATAGCTCCGAATTCCTCAGAATTTTCTGTAACTTTGTTCTCTCTACCTTTGTTAACCCTAATGGTCAAGCCGCTCCAATTGGATTTACAATGGTCATGAGAAAATTATTAATCATTACTTTATTAATCCTTTCGTCATGTTAATTATCACGATTGATCAAGAAAATACAAAACATTTTCTCAGTGAGTGTCAATTTGCAGGCCAAAAGAAAACGATTTTTGAAAATCTACCACTGGAATGGCTGGTTTTAATGAGACAGCCATTCTAATAGTAAATTTTCAAAAATAGTCTTCACTGCAAACTCAAAGGCCTTCTATAGCTATCCAACCAAATATGAATGTATGTGGCAAATTTGGTTGTTCACGCTTCTTACGTTTCAGCGTTGTGGCCAAAAATGTGTATTCCTCTGTACACATCATGCCCTTGTTACCTAGATATTTGATCATTTGACTTGAAACTCAAATATTTCTAGCCAACTACAATATGATAGACATGCCAAATTTGGTTATTTTACATTCTTTCATTCAGGATAAATGATGTGGATAATTTACAGATTATGAGCTAAAAAAACAGACCGACGGCTGGATGGACAGACAGAAAGGCAGACTGTAATATTCACACCAGCCTATGACTGAAAGAGTAATTAGGACTTTAATAACTGATCATATCAAAACTGCCCTCTACAGCCCGTGGTCTTGAAGAATGACCATTTGCAGGCCAAAAGAAGACCTATCGAGCCAGTCATTCTGGTGGTAAATGTTTCAAAATAGTCCTCTCTTAGCGTAAAAATTTACAATTTTCTTATCCAATCTCAGCCATTGATGGGTTATTAAATTAAGTCTTAACACTTTCACCAATATATTTCCCATATTTCAATCTCGGGATAACAAACAGGAAGGCTATTGAATATTTTGAAATTAATATGACTGGAAGACATTGCTACCCTAGGCAGCAATGGCTTCCAGTTGTATTAATTTCAAAATATTCAACAGAATATGCTATATATCATAAAGAATATACTTT
This sequence comes from Chaetoderma sp. LZ-2023a, assembly GCA_034401795.1. Lineage (NCBI taxonomy): Eukaryota > Metazoa > Mollusca > Caudofoveata > Chaetodermatida > Chaetodermatidae > Chaetoderma > Chaetoderma sp. LZ-2023a. The sequence continues at coordinate 166,566,026 of CM067370.1, read as the reverse complement.
TTCAGGCATTTGACATTGAAAGGGTTACCATATGATGTTTGAATCCATTCCAGACACAATTGTCTTAGTGGATATACATGTATATTCTTTGTCTAATATATCTCCGCTAATCTTTGTATGTATTGAATATGCAGGCGTAATGATGTGATTTCCACTGTCCGTGAAGCCGCAGGCCTGGCACTTGAACAGATTGGTGGACCAGAGGTTGAGAAAGCAATGCATATCACACGCATTCTCTCCGAGGAGATCCGCATGCTTACACAAACAGAAAAATAAGACCAGTATCATTCCCAGAACATTGATTATGTCTTGTATTTGGCCCAGTATTTATAATTATTCGACCTCAGTTAGTGTATGCTGTCAGTCTTCCTTGAAGATATTTTAAAACATGTTTGTCTTTAGTCGATATTTTGATGCATGTATTATCTCAATTCAATTAAAGTGGTATGTTTTATAATGTGAAGAAAAAAATCTGAATATTATCAGCAATTCAATACTTAATTTTTGAATATTTTGAAATATCTTTAAATTAATTTTTGTCGCAACAGGACCCAGTAAAATTGGTTTCAAAATATCAAAGAACTTATCTGACTAGTTATCTAGAGAGATGCTGAGTTCCAATAGATAGATAAAATTCAGTCAAACATGCCCAAAAATTTAGTAGGCTGTTTTTAGATAGAAACTGGATATTCTTTAGGGCAGAAATGGATTTCTCTCATGTATCGATTTTCTTGCATAATATGTCATCGGATGTCAATATAATGCCTGTGAATAATGATTGTTTTAAGTTATTATATTGCTGAAAGGTTTCGTGTTTTATTTAAATCGTTTAACTATTGTCAACTTAACATTTTAATAGTACTCTGCCAAAAATGGCCTCTGAAGTTGCCATGAGAAATACCCTTTAGCGGGACAAGAGAAGACTGTCTGAAAATTGACCACAGGAATAACTGGCTTGATAAACAAGCCAATTATTCTAATGGTAATATTTTTTTAATCGCCTTATCGTGACCTGCACATTCACATATCAATTTGCTTAATCTTTACCGTTAAAAGGCTATATGATATCAGTAACATTTTGAACATTTTGAAGCGTTGGTGACTCAAGAGGAGTTAATATTGATTTGATTTCATACTAACAGTGTTGCAGTGGTTAGTGGGTGAGAATTAGATCCTAAAACTGGACCACTTTCTCATCAATGGAGTAAAAATACAACACATTAGATGCCAGTGATTGAAAGAAATTGTGTTGAATCCTAGATGGACATGTACTGCAATATCCTAAGTCTAATAAAAGAATAGCTGAATATTGTGAAATGTTCATCTAATTAGTTCCATACTCATATATACAATATCTTTGATTTGATATTAATGTTTTATGAAGAATATACTCAAGTATAAATGATTAGATTATTTCTTTGATTTACATGGGGTTTTTTATTCCTCATTTCACTTCATGAGTATACTTACCTCCCTAATTCTCTTTGATATTGCTAAATATCGGCTTTCATTCAATAAAAACTCAGATTAAAAAAGATAGATGCCCCTACTGGGCAGGTAGTCAGGTGACAGTCTGGTGGATGCTAGCCCCAACCACTGCTCATGCGCAGACTAGTACTTCCTCTTTGCTAATTTATTGGCAGAGAGTCTACATGCGACTTTTGGCTTTAAAGGTTTTCTGCTGACTTTTCAATCTAAAATAGAAAATTCAAGTGTCTAATTAGCTGAAATCATGTCTTAGCATGCTGCATCTCCAGAGGAGGGCCCAGGACCGAATTATCAGGTGATTTCAACCAAACTTTAGTGAGTTTTGTTCCGTTGTAATGTGTTTCCAGGACTCGCGTTTAACGTGTTAAGCGCCTAAAAAACTGGTTTATTTCTATTATGGCGCTATGAAATACTAATCTCTCTTTGTGTTTATGTCCACAGGTATCTATCTATGAGTGTACAGGACACCACATCGTCAGAGGGGTTGTTTTTCTCTCCACCAAGGTTCCATTTCCTACGAACATTGTTAGGTTATCTAACCAAAAATCTATGCCCAGTGAGTTGGAGGCCTCAGAAGAAGGTTTTCTCACTTTGCCCTCTTGGTCCACTTCCTTCCCCTTATAGGTGGAGAGAGTTAAGAGGTCATAGAGTTGGTGGAGCTTCCAGTTCATCAGATCGAATGGTTTGTCTATGCTAAAGACTGAGGTATTCTTGTTATGATATTAGGCACTTCAATTTTATTTGAAAATATTTATAAAATCTGCTGCCAATTTATCATCGTATATCTGATATTTGTATAGTCTGTATATTCTATCCTTTCCAGTTAAGATGCTCTGGATATGAATACAATTTGTCCTTACACCTGGATGTTTGTTTCGGATCGATTTAGCTTCTTATTTTTGAGGTTATGACGTCATAATCAGCCTTGCACTTTATTAACATTTAAAGTTTTGGCCAACGCTGTTTTATTATCTTTGTAGGTGGTCTGTATGACCACCTTCCCTCTCCTTTTTATTTTTGGTTTTGAGTTACTAATTCTTATAACTAAAATACTAATTTTCTTCGTCCTCTGACCTGTTTCAGAAACCTGGTTGTCCTTCTTGTGGACGTTTCCTTAAAGAACGTTTTGCCCCTCATCTCTGCTTTCAGTGCAGTCCCTGTGGACCACTGCTTAAGTGTGAAATGTGTAAACAGTGGGGGGGGGCCGAACTAATGACAGAATTCTTGTCATTACAGGCTCGAGAGAAGGTGAGTGAGGAGGAGAGGAGAGCGAAGAGAGAGGTGACGGGTAAGAAGGGTAAGAGGAAGGTCTCGTCCACTGTTGATATGGAGGCCTTCCGAGTTGAGATGTTAGGAGAGATGAAGAGGACAATCAAGGATTGGGTTCCAGAGTTGCTCCGTGGCATGCTTCCTGGACCAAATCTTTTGTTGTCCTCTTCATCTGCTTCGGATAAGATAATCCCCGTCTCTGAATCAGGTTTCCTTAGGACAATACCAGTTTTCGAGCAAGATTCAGAGGTGGCCCCGTTAGAGGGGGCAGTCCAGGACACTGGCAGCAGGCTTGCCATGCCGGTGATCCATGGACGGTTGTCGCTGGAGCCTGGTGCCTGCTTATCAGCCCAGGAATATCTGCACACCGCAAGTACCAGTTCCTCCTATGGTACCTTCCTGGCCAGTCCAGGTTAGCATTCTTCGCTGACCCGGAGTCTAATCTTTCTGGCCATGGTGAAGCGGATTATCTGTTGGGTTCTCCTTCTGATGCTGTGACCATGGTGATGGATGTCTGTGCACCCCTCGCGGGGAATACAGGCGACATTGTCCATGGTTCTACTCATGCAGGGGTAGGGTTCATGGCACAGAAGGTGGCCAGGTTGGCTCTGGTGGCCAGGTCTACCACATACCTCGGCTTGCCGAGAGTGGAGCAGGTGCTGGTCAAGGCCATGGTGTGGCGAAATTCTCCCCACGCAATACCACGACGCCTGCTCCTGGTCAAGCCAGGCAGTTTAGTATGCCTGCTGTTTCGGGCCCGCATGCTTTCTCTGGCTTGCCAGGAGTGTCAGGTCAGCCAGCCTCATATACACCTGCGAACGCTCAGGAGGAAGACGAAGGTCCTCGTCTTGTAGAGCTTTCGCAGGTAGCCACAGAGGAGGATTGGTCGGACGCTTGTCATTGGCTGATAAGCGTCAGGCCAGAGCTGCCTGTGGAACGGTCGGATAGCCAGCGGGATCACCGCCCGTGGTTGGCAGGTAAGCCGACTGTTAACCCTATGCCATCTCTGCCGCTGGCGGAACATATTGTAGATATGTACACGGCGACAGAGACATCCATCAAGGCGCATGGACGGCTCGCTAAGGCCCCTCGCGAGGTGACAAGGCGTTGCCGCATCGTGTCTGATGAATATCAGAAATACGGTGTGGTACCTAAGCTGAGTGTGGATGACCGCGCGGCGTTAGGTGAGGACACACGGCCAGGCTCCCGGTCTGACATGGGAGCGCTGTGCTCGAACGCTTTGAACACCGCATTGCGTGAAGCAGAGGACAGTGGAAGAGCGTCTATTGTGGCACTTTCTCATGTCTCCCAGCTGTTATAAGGGGTAGTAACGGCATCCACATCACGCCAGCCGAGTCCGGTAACCGTCCAGAGAGCCATCCAGGATGGTATCAACATGGCTCTGGATTGTTTAACCGGCATAACAGCATACCTCCGCAGGAGAAGCATAGCAGTCCACATGTTCAGAGATGACTGGCTGTTAAATGCACACAACCAGGAAAGTTTATCAGCAGATCTGGAGATAGTTTTGAAAACTCTCACAGACTTAGGCGGGATAATCAACTTTCAGAAATCAGAGCTCACTCCATCCCAGAAGTTTGTCTACGTGGGAATGTTCTTCGATCTGGAGATAGAATAGAATATGTTTATCCTACTCAGGAGAGGGTACAAATACTCATCTCAGTAATACAGTCAGTGTGCAACAGTCGTCATGTCATGGCATGGGTTTACCTGAGAATGGTGGGGTTGATGGTTTCTCTGGAACCAGTCATTCCTCAGGCAGCCTTACGTAGGTGGCCGATCCAGTTATTTCTCATGACGCAATGGACCCAGAGTACAGGTTCACTTGACTCAAATGTGTCAGTGCTGGAGCCTCTAATTCACCACCTTCAATGGTGGTTGAAGACAGAATCTCCTGGTGGGGGTTGATGCTAATCCCGCCTCACCCTCAGTTAACAATGTATACAGATACATCGATGGAGGGGTGGGGAGCTTGCCTGGAAGAATCCATGATATCAGGGCTTTGGAACCTGGAACAGTCAAAAGAACATATAAATCTACTGGAATTACGATCCTGGGCCTGGAACATTTGTTACAGAAAGTTCAGGGCAAGAGTGTTATAATTCGATCAGACAACTCAACAGTAGTGACTTACATAAACCGCAATGGCGGAACGAAGTCACCCAGTCTCTGTATGATGACATGGAAACTGCTTTGCTGGTGCCTGAATCACAGGATTACCTGGAAAGCAGTTCATATTCCGGGAAGGTTAAATCTGTTAGCAGACTCATTGAGCCGAAGGATGAGTGTTTTACTTACGGAATGGCAAATAAATCAATGTGTGGCGGATCATCTGTTCAACCACTGGAGGAAAGCCAACAGATTTATTCGCAAGGAAGAAGAATGCGAAGATGACGACGTACGTCTCCGATTCCATAGCCGAGCGCTATCGCAACAGATGCGTTAGCTATCAGCTGGGTGGAAATGTATGCATACGCATTCCCTCCAGCAATCCCGATTCCAAAAATTCTTCAGAAAATCAGACAGGAGTGCCAAGTGCTTCTGATCACCCCAAATTGGCCAAGCCGATCATGGTATACGGATCTGCTGGACCTTCTGGTCTGCAATCCGATTCCTCTGCCTCTGATGGGCAATATTATCTTCCAGGACAAGGCCCTTCACAACAATCCATCAATGTTCCGATTGACTGCGTGGATATTGTCAAGGAATCTAGAGTGAAGGAGGGCTTTTCTGCGCAAGCAGCCATGTTCATGGCAAAAGCCAGAAGGGGGTCAACCTCCAGAGCATATAATTATAAAATCAACAGATTTGCAGAATGGTGCTCAAAAAGATGTATTAATCCAATGGATTCATCTATTCAGGTAGTAGCCGATTTCCTCTGTCACCTGTATGATGCCTATAGCCTCAAGCCTAACTCTATTGCTGGTTATAAATCAGCTTTAATGTCAGTTATCATTGGGCTTGGCTAAAAGGGGAAGTGATGAAGTAAGTACATTAAATACTTTAATTAAGCACATGGGCAATCTAAGACCAAGGAATCCCCCAGCGATTCCGTCTTCGAGTTTGTCTCGAGTGCGCCAGGTACTAGCTGATAAGCCATTTGAACCACTAAGTTCCATTTCTATGAAAATGTTGACTCTTAAAAGTGTATTTTTAATTGCTGCAGCCTCGGCAATGCGGAGAAGCGAAATTCATGCCTTATCAGCCGAGGCGGACCGTTTTGTGGTACAGGGGAAGGCTTTAGGCTTTAGGCTTCTACCTAGGATAAATTTCATGGCTAAGAACCAGTCTTTGAAATATCCAGGTCAACCTATATATTTTTTTTAAGCTTTGACTAGATGTGATCCTGATTCAAAAGCATGGTGTCCAGTCCGAGCAATAAACCAGTACAAACAACGTACTCAGGAATGGCGGACAGACCCGTCAGCATTATGGTTGTCATATATTGAACCCCATGGCAGGGCGCCTAAGGACACCATTTCCAGGTGGATTGTAGAGTGTATTCAATTTTGTCATAAATCCGCCACAGGTAATCAAGCTGACATGGCCAAGGCTCACAGTGTTCATGGCATAGTGACTTCTACTGCCCTGTTTAATGGGGTTCCTGTGGATGACATTATGTCAGTAGCCCAGTCGCACTGAGTCAAGTTTTACCGACCATTATCTCCGTGACACCTCTAACCCTCTCGCCTCATCGATTTTGAAGAAATAATCTAGGTGTACATATTTTGATGAGGTTTCCTGATTTTTTATATATTTCACAATTAATCAATGGAGACAACCACTTTTTAGGACTGCATCAGCCTTCACCAAGGGGAAGATGATGACAGCATCCGGCCTCGACAAGGTCAGTCTTGTTTATGTGTTGTCCATTGTTAATTGTATTGTGACGTGATCCTTCGTTATTAATATGGTGATGGTTCGTGTTTTATGTGGTTCAATTTTGAGAGTATGCGAAAATGAAGCCTTTTCATTTTAAATGTCTGATAGTACATGGCACTTGTACGTAGAGTGTATGGGACATTGAGGTCATTCAGTCTTCCTCCCAGGAAGGGGGGGGGGGAGCGCATATGACATGGTCATCTTTCAGCCATCGGTGGTGTTAGCCGATGTTAAAATCTATCCCAGGTTGTGTTTTCACACAATTTCAGAAGTTTAAGTGCCTTAAACGCAGAAAAGCGCATAGGGAAGAGCTGGTCTTTTGACCTCGCCTCCCTCCCGCCGAATTCTCTGTCGAATTCTGGCAATATCAAAGAGTATTAGGGAGGTAAGTATACTCTTGAATTGCAATAAACGAAATCACGGATTTCTTTTTTCACGAGAGTTGATACTTCTTTCCCTAATACGGACCCGGCCTCTCCGCTCCATAGACGCTTAGTCTTCAGGCTCTCGTAAAGTTGCATAGTGTCAGCCAATAAATTAGTCGGAGGAAGTACTAGTCTGCGCATGCGCGGTGGATGGGGCTAGCATCTGCCCAACTGTCATCTGACTACCTGCCCGGTAGGGGCACCTATCTTTTTTAATCTGAGTTTTATTGAATGAAAGCCGATATTTAGCAATATCAAAGAGTATTAGGGAGGTAAGTATCAACTCTCTCGTGAAAAAAGAAATCCGTGATTTCTTTTAGTATGTCTGTATATGTATACTCATATAGCGGATAATATTGCAACATTGGTTCCAAACCACTCTTATTGTCATACATGTTTGATAAATGTTCTCCGTCCATCAAAGCATCTAATGATCAAAAGACAATATCTTGCACCTATTGTATCTATTATAATATTGTATCTATTGTTAATGTCTTTATCGGGCTGTATTCACAAAGTGTGCTTAGCATTTGCCAGGTGTAAGTAGATAATAGCCTTCTAAAACAATTCTAAATGGAGCAAGAATTTTGTATTAAAATAATAGAATGTGGTGTATGTAAACAAGAGACGCAATTTTCATATCTATACTTAGAAATCCAAGAAAGATATTTGATGTTGAATTTTAAATTTCAAGGTATTCCCCAAGTTCAACAAAGCCGCCATTGCATGTCATTTCACCCAGTTTCCAAGACATTCTGGCTCAGGTGTAAATGCAGACTAGTAAATTATATTCTCGTCAAAGCTCTAATGCCATCTAGGCCAATATGCTTTACGGCCGCAATATGATTGCATGCCAATTTCACTTCCCTACATTGAAATCCCAATAAATTCAGAGCATGAAAATCCTGTGAGCCTGTTTGAAAATTGTTGAATATTTTTAGACTAAGCTTGATGAAAAGTGTTGCTTTCCTGAGCAGCAACAACGTTTTGCGCATTTAATTTCAAAATATTTAACAGATTAGGTTTTATATCGCAGCGAATGTGTTAAGAATTGGCTATGAACTCTAGTCAAGCCAGTCTATAACGGACGGCATGCACGCAATTGACATGTCACTAAAGAGCTGCAGTCGCTAATAAATTCAGCTCATTTGAGCGTGAATGACATCAGATACCACTGCGTTAGGAGACAAGATGGGCGCGCTCTCAATGACAAAATAATGCTATGTTCAAAGGATAACTGAAGGGTTTTCAATAAACGAATGTGTCAGGAGGTCGGTTATTTCTACTTCGAATAATACTTACCAGATGTACTATTATGATAATGTCTATTATCTAGTCTAGCTCAAAATAAACAATTAAAACTCTGCATTCTCCTGGTCCTGCCCATACTGTGTCCGGGAATACCATAGCCCCAGGTACCGAGTCAATTCCCAATCACAGTCAGATTTGTCTATTTTGCTCTCACATGCTAGTCATGTTTTTTGTAGCTCTTAAAATTTGCGATTATTTACGGTTTGCTAAATTCATTGCTGGAAGGATGGAGGATAAAGGAAAATCATCACAGGGGCAGGTTGTATCAATCTAGAATTTATACATTCGTGCCGTAATGACTGTTTGAAATTTCCTTAAATTGGCACATTATTTTAAAATGGTAGCCATTGTTGGAGTCGCTCCGGTACCCGTTAACTGTTTAATTTTATCCGGGTACTCGGTTAATTTCTCTTGCAACTCGGCTCCTTCCAAGATGGATGCGCCTTTAGCCAAGATGGCGGCGCCCATGATTAATGTTTCGTTTTGGCTTGGCATGTGCATGGCATGGCTCCCGTGCTGGAGCCGATGGACTGTGGTGAATCCATGTCCGGCGATTCGTTGGACACCGGTGCCGCTAGTAGTCGGGTTATGGACGCGCCTCATGTTGGTAGAAGTGCGGGCCATATCTCTCAGATGGATCGTCGGTGGCCTGCTCATCCAAGGGTTAGAAGGAGGATGAAAACGGTAGTCCATTGATGGACAAGTCCGCTTTCTGCACCGAAGCTGAATGGGTGCAGGTCCTTGCAGCACTCTGTTTTTATGCCGATTTTTAGCTCTCGCTTCATTGTCGAGGGTGTTTGTAACGATCGGCATTTATTTCTTGGCTGTATTAATGTTAGTTAACTTCCAAGTTGTATTTATTAATTTTCACTCGAAAAAGTTTCAAATATTTCCTGCCTAAAGGCTTGATTATCATTAATTTAAGAGAAAGGTAATGTTTCTAAGTAATTCTACTTTACAATTAAGTCAATTGTGCGTATTGCTCGTCATCGTTTGTCATGTGTAGCGTTTTAATTCTTCTCTGTGTTCGCAGAAAGCCAAGAACCAGGACACATTGTGCCACAAATGCAACAGGTTCATGAAGCGCAAGTACTCAGGCCATCATTGTGTGGCTTGCGCGAAGTGCAAGGTGGGAAGTCCATGTGATGTGTGCGCCAAGTGGTCGTCGGAAATGGTGGCTGGATTCGATCGTGATCGTCGTGGGCGCTTGGAGAGAATCGCGAGGGACAAGGCGGCCAAGCTGGATCAGGCGTCGATGATAGGACTGGAAGGTCGTCTGAACGAGCGTATGGATTCAGCATTGGGCGTATGGGCGGCCCAGTTCAAGGCAATGTTTGAGTCCTTGCAGTCCACGATCCCGACGATGCAGGCTGGTGCAGGGCAACCTTTAGGTGGCCCGGCTAGTTCTGCGGAGGGACAAGCACCTGTCCCTTCTCTGACCTTGGCTCAAGAGCCGACGGTGGAGGAGGAAGATCTTCTAATGGAAGATTCGGGCATGCCAGATATTTCGCTGACGGCTATGCCTAGTACATCCCAGTGATCTCCCTCAGGATTTGTACGGGTTTGCCAAGTGGGTGGTGATGTCGACGTTCCGTCAGGCATTTTCCACCCGGATTTCGTTCAACCCGCGTTGTCATTGGAGCCATGTTTTGCGGTTCCTAGCGGCATCCCGGCGGCGTTAGGTGCGGCTCTTCTCGGAATGCCGGCATCTTCCGTGGTAAATGCGGCTGTAGTCCCGCCTCCCGTGCTGGAGCCGATGGACTGTGGTGAATCCATGTCCGGCGATTCGTTGGACACTGGTGCCGCTAGTAGTCGGGTTATGGACGCGCCTCATGTTGGTAGAAGTGCGGGCCATATCTCTCAGATGGATCGTCGGTGGCCTGCTCATCCAAGGGTGAGGAGGATGAAAACGGTAGTCCATTGATGGACAAGTCCGCTTTCTGCACCGAAGCTGAATGGGTGCAGGTCCTTGGCTGGATGTCCGACTTTCCCAGATTGGCATCGGATCAAGGATCTCAGCGTGATCTGGCGATGGAACGGATGTCAGAGCAAGCGGCTAGCGCTCTGTCAAGTGGCTCTTCGGCGATGCCGACGCTCCCTTTGGACACGCAGACTTCCGACATGTTGGAGGTTGCGGCATATCATCTGGTTCAGCCAGAGTATGCATTGCCCAAAGCCCCGAAGGGGATAAGGAGTAGGGTCCGTTTTCCTGAGATGGCCTATCATCAGTATGCCCGGGTTCCACGGCTTTCCGTCGGGGAGCGAGAGGCGTTGAATAGGCCGTTGGCTGGAAAATCTAAGGGGCGTTCTCGTCCCTTAGTTTCCCAAGCTAATAAAGATCCGTTTAATGAGCTGACGCTCTTAGAAGATGCGGCGTGGGCAGCCATGGCTGCCCTCTCACACGGATGTACCATCCTGCAGGGTATGCTGGCCTGCGCGGCGGAAGGTGGACAAGTGCCAGAGGCTGCTCCCGGAGTTGTTCGGGACACCATGCACTTGTTCCAGGATTGCCTGGCCAGGGTGATCACCAGATCGTTGGCGGAGCGACAGAATGGTTCTCGATTGTGTAAAACCAGGACCTGAGATGAGGGCTGCGTTATCTTCTGTGCCTTTCATTGGTCCAGGCTTGTTCGGCAGCTCGGCACGTCAAGCCTTATCCAAGATCGCATCAATGGTTGCTGAGCAGGAAGTAGTCGGCAAGTCGTGGAAGTCGACTAAGAGGACACAGACGCAGCAGTCCTACAAACAGCATCGGCATGAGCAGCAGAGGCAGCGCCAAAGATCGCCCTTCCGTCCATCGGGCATCCGGATCACAGGGACCTGGCCGTTCGTCCTCATACAAGTCCTCTAATAAGAGGCCGTATGAGGATGACAGGAAGGGTGGCAGTTCGGGCCGCGGTGGTTACCGTAAGGCGGGGCGGCCGTGGAGGCCGGTCCTGACGAGTTTCCGGCGGAATCAGTTCTGGTGACGTCATGAATGAAGGGAGTCGAGAATCTTCACCCAAGCGATTTAGCGTCTTCGTGCAAACTCGACCGCCAGCCGTGTGCAGATTCCTACCGTCGGAGGCAGACTTCAACTGTTCTCAAGCCAATGGGAACAGGTCGTGCGAGATTGTTTAGTCTGTCAGTGGTTAAGAAACGGCTACGAACCGGACTGGCTCATCCGTCAATCGTTAGTTCCGTTAACATCAACTCCAGTGTGGACTCCCATTCCAAGGGAATCCGATCGTCTAGATGCCATTTGCTCAGAAATAGAATCTCTTCAGCGGAAGAACGCGATGCATCTAGTCTGCAATCAGTCCTCCCTAGGCTTCTATTCGATGATGTTCCTCGTTCCGAAACGTACCGGAGGATGGAGACCAATTCTCTATCTCAAACCGTTGAACAAATTTATTCTTTCTCCAAAATTTCAGATGGAGACTGTAGCAGCGGTGATGACAGGGCTGAGAAAAGGCATGTGGGCAGTGTCGATAGATCTGAAGGATGCATATTTTCATATTCCATTGTCAATTCCTTTTCAGAAATACCTTCACTTTGCATTCCAAGACAATGTTTGGGAATTCAATGCGCTTCCATTCGGCCTGACCACAGCACCGAGGGTCTTCACCAAAGTGGTTCTCGCCATGACTTCTTATCTTCGCAGGAGAAACATGGCTGTTCATACTTACATAGATGACTGGCTGCTGAAGGCGGGGAATCCAGTCACTGCACAACAATCTGCAGGTAGTCCTAGCCTTACTAAAGGATCTAGGATGGATTGTGAATCTAGAGAAATCAGAATTGACCCCATCCCAGGAGTTTGTTTATCTGGGAATATTTTTCAACCTCAGGGACAGCGTAGCTTTTCCGGCGGAGAGCAGAGTCAAGAGTTTGATTGCAGTACTGGAGTCAGTTTCTCTAGGAGCTTTTCTGATGGCGCACCAATTTCTCAGGCTACTGGGTGTACTAGTGTCTCTGGAGAAAGTGGTTCCTTATGCGGCACTCAGGCGCAGGCCGATTCAGATGTATCTAATGTCATTCTGGTCTCAGAGAACGGATCCGATATCTCTGAAGATTCCAGTAAAAGAACCATTGATATTCCACCTTCAGTGGTGGTTATCAGAACAGAATCTCCTGCGAGGTGTTCCTCTACAACCTCCTCAACCACAGATGTCCATCTTCACAGATGCATCGACAACGGGTTGGGGAGCGGTATTGGACGATCAGTCAGTGTCAGGGGAATGGGATCGGATCAATGCGCAGAAACATATCAATGTTCTCGAATTATTAGCAGTGACATTAGCACTTCGAAAATTCGTGAGCTTAATCTGAGATAAGATTGTCCTAATAAGGACAGACAACTCAACAGTGGTGTCTTATTTAAACTGCCACGGCCGGACAAGATTACCGGAGTTGTGTATGATGATTTGGAACCTGCTGTGGTGCCAAGAGAGGATTGTTATTCTTCGGGCAGCACACATTCCAGGAAGACTGAACATCTTAGCGGATGCTCTCAGTCGAAGGACGGTTTGTCGTCCGACGGAATAATGGCAGCTCAACCAATCGGTAGCGGAGGTTCTATTCAAACATTGCGGCAAGCCAAATGTGGACCTGTTTGCGATGAAACAAAATGCAAAGATGGTCTCATACATGTCACCGACCCCGGACCCGCTAGATCTAGTGGTAGACGCACTGGTGATAATTTGGAAGGGAATGTACGCATATGCGTATCCTCCAATGATTCTCATCCCAAAAGTTCTGGCAAAGATAAGAGAGGGTATGTGCCAAGTACTACTGATCGCCCCTTATTGGCCAGGCCGATCATGGTTTACGGATTTGCTGGACCTTATGGTCTGCAATCCAATCCCTCTTCCAGACAGAAGAGATCTAATCCCTCAGAACAGGGGTCTGTACTTTCATGACAGACCAGAAATGTTCAAATTGACTGCATGGATGTTATCAAGCAGCGTGCAATTAAGGGTGGCTTTTCTGAGCAAGCAGCAAAGTTTGTCGCTTCAGCCAGAAGAGGATCAACCACTAAAACATAATTATAGAATCAACAAATTTGCAGCATATAAGTCTGCATTAGCTTCAGTCGTTCCCAGTCTGGCCATTGAAGGAGTGGAGAATGACACTTTAAATGAATTTATTAAAGGAATGAGCAATCTGCGACCTAGACAGCCAATTCCTATCCCAGCATGGAATCTATCTCTTGTTCTACAGGTTTTAGGGCATGCTCCCTTTGAACCGATTAGATCTATAGATATTAAACTGTTAACTATTAAATCAGTTTTCTTGGTTGCAGCAGCGTCGGCGAGAAGGAGAAGCGAAATTCATGCGCTTTCTTCTGAACAAGACCGATTTGTCGTCACAGGTGAAGGTTTAAGACTACTTCCACGTCTTTGTTTCCTGGCAAAGAATCAGTCACTTAAATATCCAGGACAGCTGATCAATTTGCCAAGTTTAATTAGACATGACCCAAACTGTTCTGCTTTGTGTCCTGTCAGATGTCTGAAAATGTATAAGAAACGTACTGAGGAGTGGAGAGATGACCCAAAATCTCTGTGGTTATGTCTTAAAGCTCCGCATTTGCGCGCCTCGAAAGATACCATTTCTCGTTGGGTAGTCAATGCTATTCAGATGTCGCACAAAATCGCTACAGGAAAGCAGATTGATCGTGCGAATGCCCATCAGGTCCAAGCACTAGCCGCAGCATCGGCCCTTTATAAGGGTGTCTCATTAGAAGAGGTGATGTCTGTAGCGCAATGGCATGCCAAGTCGTCATTTACTGATTTCTACCTTCGCGACATCTCCAACGCACTTAATCCGGTAGCCGTCGTCAATTTATCGAATCTGAACTAAGCCACATCCGACCACTATTTCATACACATCACAGGTGCTTCCACTTGCACTGAACAATGGCCATGCACATGACCTGAGAACGGCCGTGGATTGGCCGAGCTCCTGTGATGATCTAAAAGACCAAGCACTCAAAATGGTGAGTGTTTACATTAAGTAAGTGACTATAAATAATTTACTTACAGTCGAAATACCAGACTGCTTAGGTAAATAGTCTGGTGTAAGAGTATACTTATCCTCTCAAACAGACTCATTTCAATTTGAAAACTTAATCGGTATACTGATATTTTTTCCAAAATAGAAATTGTAGTTGCTTCTTTGCACTCTACTGGACTGCCCTAGCTGAGACTTGGTGCTGACATGGGTCTGGTGGGTGTTGCATCCCCTTTTCGACAGCCCTATGGATTTTGTGCGGACAAGAGGGGGGGGGTGGTGGTAGCGCGGTCTAGACCATGGAAGTTTAGCACTCTATGAGTCAGGTGGCAGAACCCAAGCGTATGCCAGGGTTCTAGTCTCTTCACAACCTTCTCTGTCGGATGGTAGATGAGTGCTTGTTCGAGCCTCACCTCCTCCCACCGATATTTCTTGGCTGTTGAAATCCGTAGTTTATCATAATAGTACATCTGGTAAGTACATGTATTATTCGAAGTAGAATCAAAAAAGCATCCGCTCTGTTGTTTCTACGAGAATTCTTAATACTTACCAGATGTACTATGGCCCTCTCTCAGCCGCCCCGCTGAGGTGAGGTTGAGCTGTTTTCACTATTTGTCAAGGCAAACATAAGACGAATCTGACTGTGATTGGGAATTGACTCGATACCTGCGGCTATGGTAATTCCCGGACACAGTATGGGCAGGACCAGGTGAGTGCGGCGTTTTTAATTGTTTATTTTGAGCTAGACTAGATAATAGACATTATCATAATAGTACATCTGGTAAGTATTAAGAATTCTCGTAGAAACAAAAGCGGATGCTTTTTTTAATCACATGGGCATCTCACTCTATTGCTTCAATACGGAAATCTGGCTTGTGTTAGAATCGCTTTAAAATATCAGTCAAAAATGGTTTTAGCACTAATCTTGAGAAAATTTGAAAATTTACTATTGGAATGACTGGCTCGATAACTGAGCCAGTAATTCCAGTAGTAAAATTTCAAAAATAGGCTTCTCTTGGTCTGCAAATGGAAGTTCTCTTTGAGAAAATTGCAATTTTCTAGAAGAAATTTAAGCGTTAAAGGGTTAATAAACTAATTAGAATTCCAGATTTGATACTTACGTCACATTTCTGCCAGCTTCTCCACTTATCCCTTTAACCTTTACAGGTCAGAAACAACAAATTCTTTATAAAGAAAGTAATATTCTATTGGGTAGTTTGAAACTAATTTGACTAGGAGCTGTTGCTGGAACAGTAGCCAGTCAAATTTGTTTCAAATTATTTAAGCTTTCCTGTATATATAGCTGACTCGGAATCAGGACACTGAAGTTTAAACGGTTAAAATGGTAAGCATGACCCCAGCTCTGAGATTAACCCTTTAACCCTCATATCAGCCAAAAACAGCGCTTATAGTGGTCTTGAGAAATGTAAATTTTCAGACCAAGAGAAGAGTATTTTTGAAAATTTATCACTGGAATGACTGGCTCAATAATCGAGCCAGTCATTCCAGCGATAAATTTTCAAAAATAGTTTTCTCTTGGTCTGAATTTTTTTTTTTAAATTGAAATTTTATTGAACAAATTTAGGGCTTAGTGTTAAGCGCTTGATTAATGGTTACCATGCTTATTATGCCTTTAATAATTTCTGTATATGTACAATAGTAGCAGAAACCCATGTGTGCCTTTAATTTGATTACCATCGCAATCAACGGATCCAATCTGTCGATCGAGTATATGATGTCATAATCAAATAGATCACATTGTAGCATGGCATTACAATCAAGGTGACATATAGCTGTCACAAAAATCTGTCACGAAGTGAACGAATTATATGCCTTTGATTAATTTCTTGTTTAATAAACATTCTCCAACAGCTCATAGTTACATTAGTTTTAAAATATTCAACAGCTTAACTGTATTGTTAGTTTGAACTTTACATTCTGGGAAGTCAGATTTCAAAGTTTCAAATCGATTCCAACAGGCATAAAATAATGGGCGGAGCTTAGTTAGAAATGGACCCTTCTGTTGCAATGGATTTAAATAAGTACGAGTTAACATGTTTAAAGGCATTGTCTTATATGTTATATTGCATACATAGATTTTGGTTTTTTTGTAATTTTCACATATAAATATCCTTTATCAGGAGACCAGTCCAGGTATGATTGTTACCAAGTCAGAATTTTAAAATTACGTATCTCCGAAGTGCTATAATTGTATTTTTTATATCATTGTACACTTACATGTGAACTGAGAATTCTGTCGTGAAAATTTTTGCCATAAATATGGTGTATATATCAGCCTGTTCAGCATCAGAGCAATATATCTGCATACTTCATTGTGTCGTGTTTACAACAAAACAGAATCGTCATAATGTGCACCGTTGCTTACTGTCATGCATTATGTGTGGCCCTTTTAGTTAGAGCCTTATGTGATGTGCATGATGGCTTGACTTACCGATTTGAATAGCATCCGATATATGCTATGAGACGTCTGATTTGAGAATTTCCTAGAATGTTAAGTCTTTCATAATGCCTGGAAAGACTCGACATGCGTAGGGTCAAGGGCCCATGTTAGCGATAGCGATATCGTTACTCCAATAGCATAACATGAGTGTAACTATGCTATCCTAATGATAGCTTCAGGAACATGGGCCCAGGACTCTAGTCATCTAGTCCTATCACCCTATGGCAAATGTGGTAAGGAGTTCATGGTTGCCCACTATGCATATCTAATAAATCGGATGGCTAGAGGGTTGGTCCATCGTCTGGATATTTGTAATCAGTCTCTTAGAAGGGAGATTTTTTCTCCCTTATTCCTTTCCAATTGTCATTCCACAGTCTATGATGTGGGGGAGCGGGTTGTCTGTCCAAATTCCAAGGTTAATTGAATTTATTATGTTTATTAAATGCGCTTGATAATTTTGATATTAACACTTTCTTGGCGATACCGGCCAAAACTGTCTATTCACAAGTCAAGAGCAGACTATTTTTGAAAATTTACAACTAAAATGACTGGCTCGGTAACCGAGTCCATCATTCCAGTGCTAAATTTTCAAAAATAGTCTTATTTTGGCCTGCAAATGGGCATTTAATAAGCAAATATTTTAATTTTGTTGACCAAATTTAAACATCAGTGTTTAAATGATTAATTTGAGATGTTATTTCTATTCCACATGTTGCAGTATTTAAATTTCTATTATATATATATATACATGTAGCTAGTATTATATTCATTAATATAAATATTTTTGTGCTTTGATATTACCTACCTAATGTATCTTTTTTAATCTTGATAACTTTAATCATTACCACATTCAGTGATTAGAATCTCAGGTATTTGTTAGGTTGCAGAGAGGGAAATAGGCTCATAATTTTTAGCAAAGGCAGTATGTTTTGATTTCATAGATTTATCAGGGAAGTAAATTGCACAGTGTGTGTGAACACTTTTATAGATGTAACTAAAGAGAGAACATTGTTTCAATACTATAGCCCCGATCACAATTTGAAAATTTATAAATATTTAACTGATTTCTTGAACATGGTGATAACTGATATAGCTATATATATTGTATTGTCAGCGATACTCGCACTATTGTTCCGTTTTGTTCCGGTTTTATATATATGTGTGTGTGTGTTTTTGTATAGTGCATGTCATTAAAAAAGCACCAATACTCAACAGTATCATTGACAATACTGTAATGAGTAGTGGAGAACATCATGCTAAAAAAATTCAATGGACCTTTCCAGTTTATCCATCTATCATGATGTTGTAATCAACTGTGTGACGTGTAGGATGATGTCATAATCAATTACAGCATGAATGACTTGATTTAGCTCAATTTAGTTTGTCTTAAACACTTAAAGGTGCATATTCACACCAGAATAGTCAGAAACATTGTACCAATTGTATGTCTTTACTATTTAATAAACATTCTGTCGAATATTTTGAAACTAATCTGACTGGGAGCTGTTGATGCTGCCTAGCACCCAGTCAAATAAATTTCAAAATATTCAACATCTAATCTGTATAGTTTTCAGGAAATCGAGTTTCTGAGAGTGCAGGGATTGATTGATCTAACATGTGCAGAGCGTGGATGGAGCTTAGCTAGAGATGGACAGGGCATAGCTAAAACAGGATTCCTCCATTTGTCTACAACGCAAACATACAAGATCAATTTTTAAAGAAGAAATCAGAGATATTTGCAAGAGAAAGAGTGGGTTTTAGTTTCTATAATTAACCCTTACCATACTGATGTCAGATTTTTATATTTTCAAATTAATTTAAAAGATAAGCTGGTGTACATTTTTCAGCAAATTTGGTGAAAGATGGCGCTGCACCAAAATTGTTGAAAAATGTACACCAGTTTTTTTGCTATTGACATGGTAAAAGATAGACTATTGACATCCATGTGGTAAGGGTTAACACACGATGGACAATGAATTGAAAGGAATAAAGACCACATTTCAGATGAATGGACCTTTCCACTGTGTCCATCCATCTTATGACATCATAATCAATTACATGACGTATAGAATGACATCATAATCAATTACATGACGTATAGAATGACGTAGATTAGTACATCACGAATGCATAGTTGAAGACGGACACTATGCATTGTTGTATGAATTGTATGTCTTTACTATTTAATAAATATCCTGTTGAATATTTTGAAACTAATTTGACTGGGCCTTACGTAGGAACAGCACCCAGTCAAATTAGTTTCAAAATATTCAACAGCTTACTTGTAGTTTTCTGGCAATTGAATGGCAGGAAGGTCAGAGATCGATCGATCGATCCCAACATGAGCGTGGTGTGGGTGGAGCTTAGAAAGAGGTGGGTGGGGCATAGCTAAACCTTGAAAGGTCCATTAAGATACCATTCGGTCAGATATTACTATTTCTCAAATCTCAATATATATTTTTATCTCACCTTTGAAGCAGAAGTGAGATATACGTATTACTTTTTCAATAACGGCGACGGAAGTTTTGTATTTACCAAATTGCTTTGATTTATTTTTCAGGTATGATTGACCAAAGAAAGGAGTGTGGTGATAGTGATGTCACTAGGTCAAAATCAATGTCGCTATGACCGAGAGACCAAAGTATGTTTCTGCATTTTTCAACGCTTCTTAGCTTATGGTTCAGGATTGGTTAAACATGTTGGAAATTAAAGGGATGCTAATCCCATCTCAAATGTTATACTGGACCTATAGATTATGGTTTATAGATTCCATTTCACTCATATCCTGTCACATTCCCGTATCCATATCAGAATTATCTGCTTTGTAATATTGCGTAAATGTTGATCAGCGATTGCCACCATTTTGTCTCCTCAAGCAATGTAAGTGCCAATGCATTAGATTCTTTATTATGTAACACTCATCTCGTTGAATATTTTGAAACTAATTTAAATTAGTTTCAAAATATTCAACAGGTTATCTGTATGATTGCTTTTATACCACATTGCTGGCACCTCTATGACTGAGCGTATATCCCGAGGCAGACACACTAGCCTTTTTCTGATTGGTTGAAAACTAAATCATGAGAGCCATCATAGGCTGTAGAAATGTAGCAACATTTAGCTACCTAAAGCCTGAATATCTTTCTTTAGCGGCATGATAAAAAGCCTAAAACTACCCGCATAGTCTGAGTGGCCTATTAAATCACCTGAATAGCTATCAAGAGATGAGATTAGTTATCCTTTAATTGGATTTATGGGTGCCTATCCTGTCAGGAAGTAGCATAATAACATTGAAGTGAGAGATCAAAGATCAATGTCACTGTAACCATTGTAAAGAATTCTGGTATTTCACTTTCAGAATAATTTAAATTAGGTCAGTGTTTATGGAACTATGTTTGATCACACAGGAGATGAATGGGTCATCCATTGATTTTATGGTCACGGTCAAAGGTCGAGATCATATTGATCTTGGTCATGTTGGTACAAGAATTAGTTTCTGATCACACTTTGCACACTGACTATCACAACTAATGTTATCTTTGACAAGATGAATAGCCATTTTGATTTAGTAGTCATGGTCAAAGGTCAGCTGCTAAGATCATGCTGAACTTGTTACAAAGATAAACATTGCATCATGCTTTATATCAGATCACCATCATACCTTATTGCAACCGAACTACATCTATTTGTTCTAACACATGAGTTTGATTTCAGCTCTGATATTTAAGGACAATTATCAGGACAGGTCGAAGCATTTAATTCTGCAGAATTAATGTTATACGTTTACAAACATATTTTTGTGGTATTGATTGTATAGTTATATAGTTATGCTAATATACATTTATTTATATATGACACTTTTCTACATATTTACTTCTAAGAAGATATAGTAATGTTTTATAAAGATTTATAGTCACTCGTTATAATGATGAGCCATTTGTGTCTCCAATACTGACTGTGTTGCATCGCATAGCTTTAGAACACCTACATATATACCACTCTGATGTCAATATTCTATCTTTTACGGAGCCAATATCAAAGAAGCTGGTGTACATTTTTCAACAATTTTGGTGGAAGATGGTGCTGTCGATCTCCCACCAAATTTGTTGAAAAATGGACACCAGTTCAGCTTATAATTTAATTTGAAAATTTAGTTTTGACACCAGAGTGGTAAGGGTTAACACAAGAGTTGCTATATCCTCCCCTTTACTGTCCGTTTACCTCACTCAAATGCACTTTGACCTTTTGTCAAATAATGCAGCAAAAAACGTAACGAAAAGATCAATTAACTATAATGGACCTTTCCAGTTTATCCATCCATCATATGATGTCATAATCAACTACGTGACATCATGAATGACTTGGATAAGTATGTCACGAACATATAATTGAAGACGGATTAAGCTTTGTACAAATTGTATGTGTTTACTATTTAATAAATATTCTGTTGAATATTTTGAAGCTAATTTGACTGACGTTGTTGCTGCCTATGGCAGTTTTCTACGGCGCATTAGTTTCAAACTATTCACCAGCTTAGCTGTATAGTTTTCAGGAAATTGAGTCAGGGCGTTCAGGGATCGATCGATCGATCCCAACATGTGGGAAGTGTTGGTGGAGCTTAGTAAGAGGTGGGCGGGGCATAGCTAAAACTGGAAAGGTTCATTATAGGTAATGATGCATTCAATTCAACAGAATTGAGCAGGGCAGAACAAGAAACACTGGCCAAAGGACTTATTGCAGCTGCATGATATTTTCAAATTACTGCAACCGCATGACTGTATATCATCATCATCAACCAGTACATTGTTAATTACTGTTATTTAAATATTTACCAGTTTATTATTTCTACAAATATCTATTCATTGTTATATTATGTTTACTGATGAAATCATGATTACTGTGTTTGTTTTCTCTTCAAATAAACTCATTTAAAACTGCAAATTATGATTTATATTGTATGACAACAGTTTATATAATGTTGAATTATCTGCTGCCAATGCATCAACTGTACAGTACATTAATGGTTATACCCTCACCACCGCAGCAAATATTTCCTGATGGCGCCAATGCAACCAATCGAAGGGAGACAAGAATATTCCTTACTTTGGCGTCACAAGTCTAATTAATATTGTAAATAGTAATACCATGTTTGGTAATGCTAGATGAACTGATAGGACACTGATGACTGACATCACGTGATCTGTTAGGTACCAGTCACCACTAAGTCTTCGGTTGGTCTGTCTGTCAAAATCTTTTTACATTTTAGACTAAGTTGTGTCCCAACTAGCACATCATACTTCTTGGATGAATGAATAAATCAATCAATGAATGAACGAGAGTGTTGTGTCTAAATGGTTTAGGCCTGCAAAGGTGCTTTTAAGGAGATATTCCGCTGGCATTCTGTTCATGCTTCACGGGAGTCATGGAATAAATAAATAAATGATTCACTCATTTGTTCATCCATCCATCTATTTCATCAGTTAATCGGTGACCTTCGTGTTCATTATGCATCCAAGGCTCTGCATCATTCATGATTCCCTAGAGTAGAAAAGATTTACGGCTGCCAGGCATATTTAGCCACACCTAACGATGCCAACAACCCACCCACAATCTGCATATCCACTCACAACTGCATCAAAAGCAATAAGCTTTGTGGGTGGTTTCTGACTGATTATGCATGACAGTTTATCCTAACGAGCCAATGACCACGTGGCTTTAAACTCACAAAATTGTGTCAAAGTTCTCGTGTCCCATTAAATAGAGGTCAATTTGCATTAGATAAGGGAAATAGGCATGTCATAGAAATGGATTTCTCCATTGTTTTAGTGAACTCACCACATATTTGCCGGCATTATCTACCCTAAATTACAATAAATAAACTCCATTTGAAAGATCTCCGACTTCGGGATCATGAAGTGAGAATGCATGCGGGATATAATAGTTTTAATAGCAAAGTTTTAACCATCTGACTGCTGAGTTCTGCAGATGACATATTCCAGTGGTCATATCTCTGGACCTGCTAAACATTTTGAAACCAATTTGACTGAAAGTTGCTGTTTCAGTCAAACTGTTTTCAAAATAGTCAGCACGTCATCAGTTTTTCCTCATTTAAATTATTGTCTGGTGGCTTGCAGCAGTGAGACAGTTAAAGTTGTTTGGTGATTAAAACACAACAGGTCAAATAACATTTATCAGACTTTATGACACCTTAGCGATACGATACTTTAAGTAACTAACTAGTTAACCGTATTTAACTAATTGACAATACTGTAAAACTTAGTATAAATAAAAGAATTTGGACACATTTCTAACAATCCTTACAAAATATGACTGCTTACATGTATGTGCATGTGTGCGTGTGATAACATTTTACAAACACGGAATAACTATGGTGACAATGATATAACAGCGCATCATTATTTAGATTAGATAATATTAACTTATATAAATAATATCAATGGACGGAAATTCCATTTCTATATGGCAAATTGCTATCTAAATGATCAGACTTACATATTTAGCTCACCTGGCCTGAAAGGCCAAGTGAGCTTATGCCATGGCGACCATCCATCGTTCCTCCGACCATTGGCTGTCAACTTTTCCTTTAAACAACTTCTCAAGGAACCATTAGGCCGATTTCAATTATATTTAGCAGGAGGCATCCTTAGAGTATAGAGATTAAACTTTATTCAAACAAAGCCGATCGGCCAATTTGGCCGGTGACCATCTTGGATTTTGGCCGATTTTTAGAAATGTCTTTAAAAACCTCCGAAACCGCTTTGCGATCGATTACTTCTCTAGAACTGCTGAAGGGATCAGGCCAAAATTTGAGAGATATGCTTAGGGACTAAGGGTCATTAAATTTTGTTCAAGGGAAGTTGATTTGTCAAAAAACATGGCCGCCATTGGGCAATCAAAATGTAGCGGGTTTGGCGGCTATATTGGATTTATTTATTTGATGGATTTTGATTGGTTTTAAATAAGATTTGTGGCATTCTGATTTCAAATTTGCCATTTTCGAAACTGTCAGATAAACGGTTGGGTGGCCATCCTGGATCATTTTCTCACCAAAAGCTCCCATACTAAAGCAATTGGAAATTTAAAATGTCTTCTCGATAACCTCTGGTCCGATTACAATTATATTTGGCAGTTACAATCCTTACGGCATAGAGATTTAAGTTTGTTCAAACAAACCCGATCAGCCAATTTGGCCGGCAGCCATCTTGGATTTTGACCGAGTTTTAGAAATATCTTTAAAAATCATCTCCGAAACTGCTTGAGGCATCGATTCAAAATTCATGAAATATGATCATGGGGAAGAGCTGAACCAAGTTTGTTTAATAGTTCGGCAGCCATCTTGGATGACCTGGTTTTCATGAAAATGACTTCTACAGGACCGATAAACATATCGGGACGAAATTTGGCAGATATTATTCGGAACTAAGGGCCATTAAACTTTGTTCAAGGGAAGTTGATCTGTCAATAAACATGGCCACCATGGGCCAATCAAAATCTAGCGTGTTTGGTGGCCATATTGGATTTTTTTCATTTGATGGATTTTGAGGCCGAAATTGTTTTGGGTAATTCTGATTTCAAATTTGCCATTTTCGAAACAGTCGGTCGCCATCTTGGATCAATTTCCCGCAAAAAAGCTCCCAGACTAAAGCAATGGGAAGTTTAAAATGTCTTCTCGATAACCACTTGGCCGATTTCAATTATATTTTAACATGAACCATTCTTAGGGCATAGAGATTCAAGTTTGTTCCAACGAACCCGATCGGCCAATTTGGCAGGCGGCCATCTTGGATTTTGACCGATTTTTATATGTCCGCGCAAAGCGGGGTCGTATTATGTGATGGCACTCGCCGTCCATCCGTCAGTCCGTGCGTCCATTCATCTGTCTGATTCTTGTCCGGAGCAGATCTCGAAGAGTTTTGAACCTACACTCACAAATTTTTATTCAGCAGATATATTACCTATAGACGAAGTGTCATGATTTCGGTTCGGCAAAATCATCCCACATTCGCTAGAGTTATCTCCCTTGAAAGCTTAAAATTCGTCAAAATTTCTCTAAGAGTTGAACCTACTCACAAAATTTTTTTCCCAGAGGATGTGTTATATACACCTGTGCAAAAGTTAAGCACCAGCAAAAACAATAGAACGTAGAAACATGATGGTACAACTAGGCTGCCATACTTTTTGTCCCCGCGTTAGCTGACATAATTCCAAGTACGAAATGCACATGCATGCATGACTTCACGCCGCTTGATGTCCGTGCGTGGCGGGAAACAGCACACGTGTTCAGTTATGTAAAAGTCCAGTTTGAGGTGTAGAACATTACATACAGATTTAGGCGACAAGATTAGGAATTTTGTGTTCATGACCGTGGTTTATTTGTACAGAGAGAATTAGCTCTTGATTGTGAACCGCTATGGCAAGACGAAGGTTAAGTGATCGTGTGAAATGGCAAATCATAGGCATGCATACCACTGGTATGTCATGCAGAGAGATTGGCAGACAGCTGAACATTAACCATACTGTAATCAGTCGTTTGATTGCAAACATGGGCAAACTAACGAGGTGAAGGACAGGCCTAGATCTGGAAGACCGAAGAAGACTACTGCCCGTGATGATCGAGCCCTAGTACGCCTTGTTAGGAGATCTCCATTCACCAACAGCAGAGTGCTCAGCCAGCAATGGGAAACGCGCCATAGAGTGTCAATGTCTACCGTCAAAAGGAGACTGTATGCTGCTGGCATGAAAGCTAGGAGACCTGTCAGACGTCCTCTCCTCACTGCACACCACAAAGAGGAGCGTCTGAGGTGGTGCAACGAAAGAAGACACTGGAACATGAGATCCTGGAGACGGGTACACTGGTCCGATGAAAGTCGGTTCCTGCTTCATGCCACAGATGGTCGAACTCATGTATGGAGGTCCAGACGCACGGCGTACGACCAACGTAACATCATGGAAGAAGTTCCATTTGGTGGAGGTTCTGTTATGATATGGGGGTGCATCTCATTTGATTGTAAGCTGGATCTGTTGACTGTACCTGGAACACTAAATGGACAAAAATATCAAGATTCCATACTGGATAGAGTTGTGGTCCCTCATTTTGTAAATCATGCACCTGGAACCCACCCTATATTCATGGATGACAACGCCCGACCACATCGTGCTAGAGCTGTGCATGAATACCTCCGCCAGAATGCCATCGAAACCCTACCATGGCCAGCAAGGAGCCCTGACATGAACCCTATTGAGCATATCTGGGACATTCTGGGAAACATGGTGAGAAGGAGGGATCCTCCTGTGCAGAACCTACAGGAATTAACAGACGCACTCCATCTTGAATGGCAACGAATACCACAATGGCGTATCAGTCGGTTGGTGACCAGCATGAGACGTCGTGTCCAGGCCGTCATCCAGGCACAAGGTAGATATACCCGGTATTAATAATGACAGTCTCAAACTCGTGCACAGATGTTAAACTTCGTTTTCAGATACCATTAATGACAATCTAGCCACGTGTGTCAACTGTAGGGCAATAGTTGTCAGTTGTGTCAACGTAACCATATTCAGGCCTCGTTTTCAAGTTCAAACAAAAACATGCAGTGTTTCCCCACCATCATAATCAGCATTCCTCTAGTTGCATTATTACCTCTTGCACTAAGATGGATGGGTACATAAATGTTTATGCTATTGCTTTCTTCATAGCACATGAATATACCCTCGCATGTGCGTAAAAATAGGGTGGTGCTTAACTTTTGCACAGGTGTATATATAGGCGAAGTGTCATGATTTCGGTTCGGCAAAATCCGCCCATACTCGCCAGAGTTATCTCCCTTGAAAAGCTAAAATTCGTCAAAATTTTCTTGTCCGATCCAGATCTAGAAGAGTTTTGAACCTACACTCACAATTTTTTTCAGTAGATGTGTTAGGGATGGACGAAGTGTCATGATGATATCGTTTCGGCAAAATCCGCTCATATTTGACAGAGTTATCTCCCTTGAAAAGCTAAAATTCGTCAAAATTTTCTTGTCCGGTCCAGATCTCGAAGAGTTTTGAACCTACACTCACAATTTTTTTTTCAGCAGATGTTTTAAGCGATAGACGAAGTGTCATAATTTTGTTTTGGCAAAATCCGCCCATATTCACCAGCGTTATCTCCCTTGAAAGATTAAAATTCATCAAAATTGTCTTTTTGTAATTGTAATGATTAATGCTGCTGCGAAGACTTTCAAGATTTTAGTTATGTCTTTGCCATGAATTCCAAATGTGTACCTAATAGAAGTCGCCCCCCCCCCTTTCTCAGAGAATTATCAAAGACTAACTGTTCACATTTAGGATTCCTCAAACAAGTATGCCTGCGGGCGTATGTTGAGTTTCACTAAAACTCTTGTTAGAAATATCTTCAAAAATTTTCGAAACCGCATGGGGCCTCGATTCAAAATTCATAAAATATGTTCTAGGTTAAGAGCTGAACCAAGTTTGTTCAAGGGAACTTGATTTGCCAAATGGTTCGGCGGCCATCTTGGATAACCTAGCTTTCACGAAAATGACTTCTCCAGAACTGCTAGACGGGTCAGGACAAAATTTGAGAGATGTGATTAGGGACTAAAGGCCATTAGAGTTTGTTCCATGGAGACATGTCAAAACAACATGTCCGCCATGAATCAATCAAAATTTATCTTTTTTTGGTGGACATCTGGTATTTTCTGCAAATTTAAATTCTGGGAATTCAGATTTCAAAGTTTCAAATTGATTACGCGTAATAAAACTGGGCAGAGCTTAGCTTAAAATGGGCGGTCCATAGCGAGAAATGGGTCCTTTTATTCCAGCACGTGTAAAATGGGCGGAGCTTAGGAAGAAGTGGGGCAGGGCATAGCTAGACATGAATCCATCCATTGCACTAAATCTCAGAATCTCTCACTAATGAAACGTAACCCTTAGCACTCTGATGTCTTAAGATATTACATTTTCAAATTTAAATTAAAAGATGAACTGGTGTTTATTTTTCAAGAAATTTGGTGGAAGATGTTGCTGTCGTAGACAACAACATCGTCCATCAAAATTGTTGAAAAATGTACACCCGTTTATTTGTTGAAGATTTACATCGTAGTTGGAAGGGTTAATTCGCTTTACCCAATCGTCGTTGAGTGGCTTAATTTACTCAACATCCTCAGTAGGAGATGGTACATTTACGGCATTGGGTAGGACTGGTTCAAAAGGAGGTTGACGGCCACCAAAATTGGTGACGGGTCGCTCCACTTTACTGGCATCAAGCATATCAAGAGATATCTTCTTTCCCGGGTCGCTGGCTTGGGTTGCGTTGCTTCCGGTTGCAATATCATCCTTATCACTGAAAATACATTAGAATCATAGTTTTAACTAGATTATGTAGATTAGTTATCTATGTGCTATTCAGCTGGTCCAAACTGAATTTATATAAATTAGAGTATACAATAGGTTGGTTCATTCGTGATAACCTACAGACTAATACTAAATCTAGAACTGTTCACGGAGGTAGCCGATCTGTCAAGCTAGTATGTGACGTCATAATCAAAATACGCGTCTGGTTAGCTGATATCACAATCGGATGAAGTAGGTCCGTCGCGAATGTGAAAAGCTCCGTCCGAAAAGGTAGAATAGCATAGATTTAGGAAATCTGGATGCGGGGTTGGGTGTCCGAATGCCCTCCCTCGAATAAATGTTGAAATCTAGATGTTCTGATGAGATGGCATCTGTATTGAGCGTGGCCTGTGTGTTATATATGGAATTTCAACTTTAGCCACTTAAAAAGTAGGTGGGTGGGGGAGCAAGCCGAAATTGGGCTTAACCCTTTGATCTTAAAAGGTCAAATACGAAACATTATTTAAGATATACAACAAATGTATAGAAATGTTCTGTTGAATATTTTGAAGTTAGTTTAACTGGAAACTGTTGCTGCATATGAGAGCGTATCTGTATAGCTAGCTGCCTCGAAAATAAGTTTCTGGGAATTCGGGAGTGGTCAAAAGATTAATAAACGTAGGCCTGGTGTGGTAGTGGACATACTATGTGTAATATCAGTGCGTTTTCGCTTTTAAAGGCCCCCATTTAATGGTCATGATTGGCCAAGCAATGCAAGAGTAAACGCCCAATTGGAGAGCAAAGTTAGACAATTTTGGAAAATTTACCACTAGAATGACTGGCTCGGTAACCGAGCCAGTCACTCTAGTAGTAAATATTCAAAAATAGCCTTTTTGATTGATGCTTGATAATTTGACTAGTACTATTGAGGAAACGTAACAAATCAGCCCAAAATTAGGCATGGCTCAATATTTTGAAACCATTTCCCTTGATGGTTCCAAAGCGCAGGTGTGCTGCCGCACAGAATGCTGTTTTCTCCTAATAACATATTAAGACAATATACATATCTTTACAAAAATCAAGTCAGTTGTCTCATTCCGTAGCCCATTCGCAACCAATTTATGTACGTTTCCATCGCTCAAGCGTCAATTACAGAATCTTTTTACAACACATATACATGAAAAACTACAAGAGATAAGCGACGCAGTGTCATATTGTATTGAGATCAATTGCAGAGGTTAATGCTGCACTATAAACAAGGCACTATAGCTTGATCAAACGTACTAACTGTCATTCACTTTAACTAGCCTCCAATAGATATGCAAATTTCTAAAAGAAATTACACCCCACCACCCCACCCCACCCCACCCCACCCTCTTGTCCTTTTTCACAGCAGAAATCTAATTATATTGAAAATTATGTGATCAAAATCTGCAGAAAACCCTTTGTCATTAAATAAATTTAAAACTTCCAGACAAAAAATGGACATTTTGCATTTTAGCGTGCTTATACACATAGCTTATCTGAGTAGTACAATGGAACGTGTCTTCTCCGTCACTCACAGCTAGGAATTAAGGGATTCCATAATAGAATTTCCTGATATTTTGTGCAAAAAATCTATAAAATTAATTAGCATTTTTCAATCATATTCATGGGCGCCGTGTGGCCGACTGCCACTCGTTCTGGGATGTGGGTGGGGTATGTGTATGTGGGGTGGGGTGGTAGAGGGTGGCAGGGGCGCCGGAAGCTAATTTGAGGGGCGAGGGCAGGTTCCACCAAAAGGGTACACAAATCTAAAATGAATTTTCCCTCTCACAGGTGTTTGGGGTTACCAACCTGCCTACCCAAGCACCACAAGAAAAAGCATTGAATGATGCAAGCTGACTGAGAATCGATTTTCTGCATTCTGAGCTTCCTATGATCCAGATTTAAATGTTAGAGTAATGGTGAGTGAACTTATGTATTCTTTGGTCCCTTGTATACCTATTTTCTATTTACATTATAGTGGGCAATATTCTCCCCCTGATGCCTGCCTCTAGTCAATTGGAAACTGTGCGGGTGTGTGTGTACGAGTAAGTGAGCGAGCGAGTGAGACTGAGAGAGCGGACCCGTGGGCGTGGGTGAAGTGTGGGGTCGGGGTGGTGGGTTTGCAGTGGAAATAATTTGATTAGACCGTAGTTCCTATTTATATTTGCTTTAAAAACTTTGCAAGATAAATTGCTCAGCCATCGATTGTCAGGCGATCGGGTGGAAGATGAGGTGGAAACATAGGCAATCTCTTTCACTCCACTCAGGAGTATAAATGAGTACCAGTGTAAAACGATGGGGAAGTTACAAATAATAGAGTGCAACCTAGATATGGCGCGAATGGGACCAGGAATCAAGGAACTCGATAGACACCAATCAAACAAATACCTTCTGAATTGCTCAGCCGGCAGCTGAGTTACACTTGCGCTACCAGCAGCTGAGTTACAATTGCGCTACCAGCAGCTGAGTTA
Source organism: Chaetoderma sp. LZ-2023a (assembly GCA_034401795.1). Taxonomy (NCBI): domain Eukaryota; kingdom Metazoa; phylum Mollusca; class Caudofoveata; order Chaetodermatida; family Chaetodermatidae; genus Chaetoderma; species Chaetoderma sp. LZ-2023a. Next base: position 166,535,328 of record CM067370.1, on the reverse strand, counting down.
CTATTGCGCTACCAGCAGCTGAGTTACTATTGCGCTACTACCAGCTGAGTTACTATTGCGCTACCAGCAGCTGAGTTACTATTGCGCTACCAGCAGCTGAGTTACTATTGCGCTACCAGCAGCTGAGTTACTATTGCGCTACCAGCAGCTGATTTACAATTGCGCTACCAGCAGCTGATTTACAATTGAGCTGCAGGGTAACGCATCTTAAAACGTTCCTAAACTACAATCACAAAAGTATTGAAGCCACGTACCAATGCAAAGCTCGACCAATTTTCTAAATATTTATGTAAGATTTTCACTGAGTTATTTGCATATATAAAATACAACATTGTCCCTAGATTTCGTCAATCAAGTGGTTAATAGGGGTTATTTTAAAATTATAATTATCTTAACAACATTTTTTAACATAAAAAACCCCATAAATGTTTAGAAAATTTGATGAGCTTTCCAATGATGTATCCCTTTAATAATAATATGATCCTCTAATTATACTTCTTCATAGAAATGATTTAAGTGCGTTGTATCTGAAGGTGTTTTTTGTGAAAACTAGCTTATCCAAGACAGCCGCAAGTCTATTGACCAATCATTTTGAACTGCTGATCCGACCCTATGGATCATTCCTGCCCAGTTGTTCTTGATGACTCGCTTAAAGAAAAGTGAACAGATGCTAGATGGACATATGACGGACGACCAACATAAAGTAAGTTAATTACTAAATATAGTAAATTCTTTAGGTGTGTTAAATATTCTGGGAACATTTTAAAACTAATATTATTGGACGCTGCTGTTGCCTGCGGTAGTAATACCGCCAAGTCAAATTAGTAACAAACTATTCAACAGCTAGCTTGTATGGAATAAGGGATTTAAATTATGATTTCGCAGCCTCTTACATAGCCATATTGACGTAGGGTTGTCGAAGGGTCATCTGGCCCAGGCTCAGACTAATTAAAGGAGGCCTTCAAATGTCTTATTTTGTTTTCGTGTGGGCGGTGGTATCATCGCTTATAGCTAGAACTAAAAAGCTTGACACGGCTAAACACGTGTATCACGACCGTGCTAATAATGTGGGTGGGATGAGGTGGGCTGGGCCGCTTATAGTAATACAAACGGTACAGTATTCAAAAGTCCAAGAGGATAATATTTATTAATCACAATGCAGGAGATGACTTCTTTGCGCATCTAATGTTCACATTTGCCCGAGTGAGGACCCACTCCCACCCCACCCCACCCAAAGTCCACACCCTCCTTCCATTCTGTAGTAGGGGAGCAACAAATCTTAGACCCGTTCCTCAACTGCCCCCACCAATATCGAGCCCGTATTACGGCCATGTGCACACAAATTATTTCTACCTTTGCATACAGATTACGCATTACGCATCAATTAAAATGTGATTTTGAAAGTTATTGCCACTTCTACAATTTCACGAACATCGCCGGGAATATCACTTGTCGTAGTGTTACCATGCATATGGCTACTCCCAGCCGCCCATCATCGCACATATTGATAACAATAATGATAAGGTACAAAACACCTCAATAATAAATTAGTCAATATATCACACGTAACTACCACTACATAAATACCAACTTATAGCGTTGTGAGTTGAAAATGGAAACCAGGGCCCAGGGAGCTTCACCATTAAACTTGTGAGTTGAAACTGAAAACCTGGGTACACATAATGATTCCACGGCGCTATTAGACTTCTGAGTATAAAGTGATAGCCAGGGTGGAGGAATGATGATAGGACAATTGCCTACACGTCTCAACTTTTGGGGAGAGAAAGGTGTTTGCATTTTTCTCTGGTGTAGAACCATTTTATGCAAGAAAAAAGATATCTCCAGCCAAAAACACTCCTATATTACGTTATGGACTGAATGCGAAAACACGTTACAACCGAACTTTAATACAACTGCGCAGTCTGCTCTGAATAAAATCATTTTTAAAGTTCTAAACTAAAGTTTAATTTAAAAAAAAATTGAAATGGGTAAAGGGCACACCTGCCACCCCCCACTCCCCCACCAGCCCTCCCCCACCCCACCCCGCTAGCCCGTGCCAAAAGGGCAACGAGGGGGGGGGGGGTGGCAGCTGCCCCACCCCACGCCCATGCCCCCGTGCTTCCGGCGCCCCTGGATGGTGGGGCTGACAAGCTGCATTTTGGGCGTGTTTTCCATCAAAAGGACCCTTATGAGAATCACTGTTTTATACTTACTACATAGATGCATCGGGCAGCCGCTTGCTGAATCCTTCTTTGCCGTCCAGCCAGTAGGTAAACATATCGCCTTTTCCCTGAAAGTGTAACAGACGATTATTTATAGATAAATAATTATCCGATAGGAGCAAATAATTCAGCAGATATCGACACTGTAGACCCTGAAATCGCATAATCTCAATGGATGAATCAAATCTGTCACTTAACTACATGACGGCATAATCAATTACTTCGTACATACACTGACGTCAGAAACAGAATACGTAATAAATGACGTATCTAAGTCCGCTATGAACCTTTACAGGTCTTTCATGTACACGAATTCAGTGTCTTTACTATTTAATAAACATTGTGTTGAATATTTCGAATTTAATTTCACTGGTGACGGTTGTTGCCATATACACCCAGTCCAATTATTTTCAAAATATTCAACAGCTTAGCTGTAGAGTTTTCTGTAAATTGAAGTTCAAGGTTCGATCGTCCCAACTCGGACAAAGCGTGGGCAGAGCTTAGATAGGAATGGGCGGGACACAGCTAGAAATATTTTTGAAACACAATGCCGCAGTCTGAATATTTTGAAGCTAATTAGATGGAAACGTGTAGATGCCACATGCAACGTCATATGACAGCAACAGCGCCCACTCAAATTAGCTTGATACAATACAGACATAACATTTTTTACTTTTCAAGCTTGACAAATGATTTATTGTGGATTTTATCATTAGGGTTCAATCTAGGTAATAGCAGACATCATCTGTGAGTGGAGCATAAAAGAAGGGTTAATCACTACTAACGCTTTACGAGGCCGGTACTTTCCCAGTACTGGCCCGTAACATGCTTTATCGGGGATGTAATATTTCAGTGTGATTTCTTTAAAGATGTTTTACTACGCCACATTTAGTTTCCCCTATTTATTTGTAAAGAATGTAATTCTTGCTTAGCGAATATCCATTCACAGACCAAGAGATTATATTTTAAAGATTTACCACCGAAACGACTGGTTAACCGATCGAGGCTAAATGGACCTTTCCAGTTTATCCATCTTTCATATAATGCCATAATCAACTGCATGGCATGTAGGATGACATCATAATCAGGTAGCACATCAATGGCATAGATAAGTTTGTCACGAACGCTTAATTGATGACGGACTAAGTATTGTTGCACGAATTGTATGTGCTTAATATTTAATAAGCACGCTGTTGAATATCTTGAAACTGATTTGGCTGGGCGTGGCAGCGACAGTACCCAGTCAAATTATTTTGAAACTATTCTACAGTTTATACAATAGCTTACCTGTATAGTTTTCTGGAAATTGATAGTCTCAAAAAGCATCAGCTTTTGTTTCTACGAGATTTATTAATACTTACCAGATGTACTATTATGATAATGTCTATTATCTAAAGACTAGCTCAAAATAACTAACAAAGATTAACTCTCCAGGATCCTGCTAAGTCTGTGTCCGGGAATTACCAATAGCGTCAGATACCGAGTCATTTCCCGAGTACAGACCGATTCGTCTTATGTTTGCATAGCAAAACACCGAAAGCAGCTCAGCCTCACCTCAGCAGGGCGGACTGAGGTGGGCCACAGTACATATAGTAAGTATTAATAATTCTCATAGAAACAAAAGCGGATGCAGGTGAGGCTCAGACAGCACTCATCTACCAATCAAAGAGAAGGTTTGTGAAGAGACTGAAAACCCCAGCCGGCATCTGACTTATAAAACGCGAAAGTATCTATAATCTAAACCGCGCTCCCATTCCTACACCCCCTCCCCACCCCCACCCACGCCTCATTTGTCTGCACAAATATGTGGCTGTCAAGGGGAGGCAACACCAACCGGACCCATGTCCGCTCTACGTCTCGGCTAGAGCAGTCCCGGAGTGTAGAGAAGCTACTACAACTTCTTAATTTTGGAAAGCTCTTTCAAGATTCAGACATGACTTTCCAATTGTAATGCGGCTTAATTCTCATATTGAAAATACATCTACTCTTTAATCAGACACTCCACCAGAAGACTGATATTTCCACTGCAAGTGAAAAACATGGATTAATCACATGACACTAGAAACACTCACCACTTTTCCAGTGGAATTCTTCTGTGATCATCCAGGAGCTTGCCCATACAGTGCAGAATGCTAGCCATATGATCTTCCTGTACCAGAGCTCGTAGTACTCCTTGTGATGTTTATGCGAGAGGTCTTCGATGTGGCTTAATTTAGAGTTGAGTAAGTTAGCGACTGCAACTGGATTAGGCACACTTATCGTGAAGATAGAAATCGGTAAATGACGACACGGCATGCCATTGTGCTACAGACATCACCTCCTCTAATGAGACATCTGTATAAAGGGCTGATGCTGCTGCTAGTGCTCGTACTTGATGGGTGTTCGCTAGACCAATCCGCAGCCCCATAGCAAATTTATGCATCATTTGAATAGTGTCGACTATCCAATGTGAAATAGTATCTTTCGAGGCACAGAGATGGGAAGCCTTGAGACAGAGCCAAAGTGACGTTGGATCGTCCACCTACTCCTGATTACGTTTCTTGTACATTTTCAGACATCGGACTGGACACCAAGCAGATGAGCTGGGGTGATGTCTGATTAAACTTGGCAAATTGATAGGTTGACCTGGATATTTAAGTGACTGATTCTTTGCCAAAAAGCAGACGTGGTAATAGTCGTAAACCTTCACCGGTAATGACAAAGCGGTCTTGTTTGGCAGAAAGTGCATGAATATCGCTTCTTCTCGCCGATCCTGCTGCAACCAAGAAAACTGACTTAAGTGTTAACAGTTTAATATCACTAGATATAATAGGTTCAAAGGGAGCATGCCCTAAGACCTGAAGAACAAGAGATAAATTCCATGCGGGAATAGGCATAGGCTGTCTAGGTCGCAGATTGTTCATTTCTTTAATAACTTCATTTAGAGTGTCGTTCTCTACTCCTGCATTGGCCAGGCTTGGAACGACTGAAGCTAATGCACACTTTAATGCTGCTAAGGTTGTCAACTTCGTATAAATGGCAGATAAAACCTGCTAAGTGTGGAACAGTTGCAGAAAAGGGATTGATACTTCTTCCCTTGAACCACTCTACAAATTTGTTGATTCTATAATTATATGTTCCTGTGATTGACCAGCTCTGGCTGAAGCAACAAATTTTGCTGCCTGCTCAGCAAAGCCACGCTTAATTGCTCGCTGCATGATAACATCCATGCAGTCAATTTGTCCATTTCCGGTGTGTCGTAGTGATACAGACCCTTGTTCTGGGATATCAAATCCCATGTGTCTGGAAGAGGCACCGGATTGCAGACAAGAAGGTCTAGTAGATCTGTAAACCATGATCGGCCTGGCCAATGATGAGCGATCAGTAGTACTTGGCAGGGTTGGCAAGTTTTGGACACTAGTGGTTTAAACCGCAGTTTAAACCATGGTTTAAACCGTCCGCCCAAAATAGGTTTTGGACACCTTAAATTGTCCAAAACTGTCCAAAACCTAAAATATTGGTATAAAAAATATTTTTCTGAAATGTAATTTTCTTAAAACAACTATATAGCATTTAGACACATACAGGTACATGTACATATTGATGGATGGTTATCCACATGTATTTTTGGATACTTTATTGCTATATAATAATAATAATAATAATAATAATAATAATAATAATAATAATAATAATAATAATAATAATCTAAAAGGACACATATGATTTCAATAAATTAGGAGTCTTATTTGCTTCTTTCTATAATCCATGGGTTAATTTTTTTCAACTTTTGTTTGTCTTAAATGTTTTAACTCTGTATATTTCGACCAGTTGTGTTAAACCCACAGAAACCCTATTTAATCAATAATGTAAACATATTAGACTACCTATGTACAGCTAGATGTTTATATTATTGAGAACTGTCTCTGTGTCTAAATCTATTTCTTGCAAAATGTTCATGGCCTATGGAAGAATCTTAAACTCATAGAGAAAATATAGTCTGCTAAGATGTTGTTTCAACAATTAACTGATGACCCTTGCTCCCCAAGGCTATTTTAGAATGCACTACTCAGTGCACACATTAGCTATGTTTACATAAGATCTTATGCAAATTTGGGATTAAGGCATTAAGCTGATAGAATATAAATTAGATTCTTCATGTTTTCATCTATCCTCAGTTAATGCTAGATATCAATTAGACAATTAGTAAAAAGATATCCTTGTGCTACATTAATCTTTGAATTCTTCTGTTGTCCTGAATATTTATGTGTTGATGGTATTTGAAATAGTTAATATGTATTTCAAAGGTGGTAGGCCTAAGGATCCAATTTGGAAGCACTTTTTGGAAGTTAAGATTAATGGCAAACAAATGGCTAAGTGTAGAGAGTGTGAGTACACAGTTGTCAACAAGGTAGCAAGGATGAAAATACACTATGAGAAACATGAGAAGTCTACTGAAAGTCCTGTTGAACAGGCTGATACAGACAGTGCAGACACACATATCAGCAAAGACATCAAGATTTTGAAGGTAAATAAAATTAATGCTTAACCCCTTGCCCTCTAATGTCAATAATTAAAGATTCTATATTTTATTGTGACTATACCAAGGAAACTGGTTTTCATTTTTCAACAATTTTGTTGGGCGATGACAAATTTGTTGAAAATAAAAAAAGTTTATCTTTTAATTTTATTTGAAAAATGTTTTTTGTTGACAGTGGAGTGCTAGGAGTCCAATATATATCTAATACATGCCTTAACCCTTTCACCGATGAATTCCTCAGCTATCATTTTCAAGGACACTATGCGGGAAAACTGCAGAATATTTTGAAACTAATTTGACTGGAAAACAAATTTACTCGTGAAATGACTGCCGCTTTTACTAAGCCAGTAATTTCAGTGAAAAATTTTCAAAAATTTGTGCTAAGTTGTGTTTAAAAGTCATAATGTACAATGTAGGTAAGGTTACTATTCACTGTAATTGTCTTGGCCGCATAGGGGTTATCAACAGGATGTCTCACCTTTAGTTCAGATACCTGAGTTAATTATTCTCTTTGCCATGCTTGTAATAGAGCCAGGTCTGATAATCTCTGATAACCACAATCACATGCTGAGCCTCTTTACAATTCAATGGTATAGGTGTGATAATTGGCCTGTGAGGGCGCTGGTTTAAGATTAGAAATAACACACAATGATCTGCTTAACCCTATACTTTCTGCAAACCAGGGTTTTCAGAAATACTCTTGCCTGAATACCTTTACTACAGTAATATTATGAAAACAATTTGGCATAGCACACTAACACCCTTCAGATAGACTGATGCAAACAGTCAAACTAATATTCAGCAAGTCCCAAAGTTTTGAAAATAAATAAAAACATGCATTTATTTGACAGAAGGGTGGTCTATCTTTAACTCTATGCATTCCAAATTTTAAATGTATTGAATTATGACATAAAATTAATTACTTTTGAAAATTCAACATAGGAATGACTGATTTTGTTGCAATGCCAGTCATTTCAATGTAAATTTTTAAAAAGATTATCATATCTTGTCCCCAAATGGCTTGGACCAGGTAGGGTGTATATCTACATTTGACTTATATAGCACATGTAATATCCCTTTTCTTTGTTTCAGCTGGACAAACCATCAGCTGCACCATGCGCAAAGCGACTAAGAGAAGAATTGCCATCACAATCCGTAATAGGCTTGGAGTAGAGAAAGCGTCAAAGCTAGTGTTTTGCTACAGGATGTTGAGAGGGCTGTCTGATTTGGACTACTAATTAAACCTAATTAAGCCTTTTAAGTTTTAATTGTATGTATTTGATAAAAATGTAATAATAACTCATATAATAAATGGATTTGTTTAATATAGTGCTTTTGATGCAATCTCTGATTTCTTGTTATTTTTTAATAGGATTATGATGCATAAGAGTATGGTGATATGTCCAACATAGTTTTGGACAGTTTTGGACAATTTTGGACAGTTTCGGACTGGTTTAAACCATTTAAGACAGGTTTTAGACAGGTTTTGGACAATGTCTGCTCAAAGTTAGTTTTGAACTGTCCAAAAGCCAACCCTGGTACTTGGCATGTGCCATCTCTTACTTTTCCCAGAACCTTTGAAATTAGGATTGTTGGTGGGTTTGTGTACGCGTACATCCCTTTCGAACTGATTGCCAGTGCATCCACTGCTAATGCTAGTGGGTCTGGGATCGGCGGCAGGCATGTGGTCATCTTTTCGTTTCCTTTCATCGCAAACAGATCCACATTTAGCTTGGCCCAATTATTGAAGAGGACTTCTACTACAAATTGGTTGAGCTGCCATTCCGTCAAACGACAAACCATCCTTTGACTGTGCGCATCCGCTAGGATGTTCAATCTGCCTGGGATGTGTGCTGCCTGAAGAATTACAATCCTCTCTTGGCACCACAACAGAAGTTTCCAAATCATCATGCACAACTCAGGTGATCATGTCCCGCCTTGGTTGTTTAAATAAGACACCACTGTTGAGTTGTATGTCCTTCTTAGGACTACTTTGTCTTGGATTCGGTCATCAAGCATTCGAAGTGCTAATGCCTCCGCTAATAGTTCTAAGACATGTATATGTTTCTGTGCATTTGTCTGATTCCATTCGCCTGACACTGACAGATTGTCCAGTACCACTCCCCATCTTGTCGCAGATGCGTCCATGAAGATGGACATCTGCGGCTGAGGAGGCTGTAGAGGAACACTTCGTAGGCGTTTCTGTTCGGATAGGAGGAATATCTAAGCTTCTTTTACTGGAATCTTCAGTGTCAACGGATCCGTTCTTTGAGACCAGAATGACATTAAGTACATCTGAATCGGCCTGTGCCCGAGTGCTGCATAAGGCACCACCTTCTCCAGGGATACTAGCAAACCCAGTCTCTTGAGAAACTGATGCGCTATCAGATAGACTCCTAGAGAGATTGATCCCAGCACTGCTAATAAGCTCCTGACTCTGCTCTCCGCTGGAAATGCCATACTGTCTTTGAGATCGAACAATATTCCCAGGTAAACAAATTCCGGAGAAGTCAATTCTGACTTCTCTAGACTGGCAATCCAACATAGCTCTTAATAATGCTATGGTCATTACCAGATTGTTGTGCAGAGTGACCAGATTCCCAGCCTTTATCAGCCAGTCGGCTATGTAAGTATGAGCAGCTATTTTTCTCTTGCGAAGTAAAGTAGTCATGGCAAGAACCACCTTGGTGAAGACCCCGAGGGCTGTCGTCAGACCAAACAGTAATGCATTGAATTCCCAGACCTTTCCTGGAACGCAAACCGCAGGTATTTTTTAAAGTGAATTGACATTGGAACATGAACATATGCATCCTTCTGATCTATTGACACTGCCTACATGCCCTTCCTCAGGCCTGTCGTCACAGCAGCCACCGCTTCCATCTGAAATCTGGGTGTCTGAATAAACTTGTTCAAAGGCTTGAGGTTGAGGATCGGTCTACAACCTCTGGTACGTTTCGGAACAAGGAACATCATCGAATATAATTTAGTCACTGACTAAATGAATCGCATTCTTCCGCAGAAGACTTGATTTCTGAGCGAATGACCTCTAAACGATTGGTCTCCTTGGGAACAGGAGTCCATACAGGAGTCATAGTTAACAGAACTAAAAACTGTTGGATGAGCCAATCTGGTTCATATCCGTTTCTTAACCAATGACAGACTAAATGACAGACTAAAGGGGCTTGCACGACCTGTTTCCATTTGCTTGAAAACTTTTGAAGTCCGACTCTGATGGTAGGAATCTGCACAGAGCTCACAATAACTCCCGTTTTCCCTTGCTGACTACTTCCTGTTCCACAACCCTTGATGCTACGTTAGAAAGTGCTTGTCTGGGCGAGCACAACAACTTTGGCTAATTTGTTTTCGCAAAATAGCCGAATCTGTATCAGTACTTGGCGTTAATGGTAATTTCTGGACACAGGCTGAGCAGGATCCTGGAGAGTTAATCTTTGTTAGTTATTTTGAGCTAGTCTTTCGATAATAGACATTATTATAATATTACCGTACATCTGGTGTATTATTTGAAGTAGCAAGGCAGTTCAGCGATCCATCGATCCCAACCGGGCGAGGTGTGGGTAGAGCTTAGATAAAGATGGACTGGGAATATCTAAAAGTGGATTCCTCCATAATCTACCCGGATATTCTAGTGCCAAATTAAAAATTGCCCTTTCTTAACCCGCAAAGGAACATTCCTCAAAACCTCTGCAGAGGCCGGTTTTAGTTGGCTTGAACGTTAAACGTTAAACGGTTAACTGTTGTATGTTAATATTATCATCATAATGTAGGCTATTGTGTAAAATGACACTATTTTAATGATAATGGACCTTTCCGGTTTTAGCTATGCCCCGCCCATCTCCAGCTAAGCTCCACCCACACGTCGCTCGTGTTGGGATCGATCGATCACTGAACACCCTGACTAATAATTTCCAAAAAAACTACACAGGTAAGTTGTTGAATATTTTGAAACTAATTTGACTGGATGCTGTTTCTGCCTAAAGCAGCAACAGCGCCCAGTCAAATTGGTTTCAAAATATTCAACAGCATGTTTATTAAATAACAAAGAATTACAAAGACATACAATTCATACAACGTGTCGGAGTATTTGAGATTTGGTGAAGGTCTATATGGAACCCTTTGTGACGTAATGATTATGACGTCATCATACACGCGTTGAGCTGATTATGACGTCATACGAGGTCAGATGCTGGATGGATACTCTGGAAAGGTGAATTACCTTCGCCTGTCAATTGCGTCTGGAGCTGTATCTAAAAAACTACAAATCAGGTTTCGTTCCAATTTTATCGCAAAGGAACTTGTCGTGCAAAAGGATATCCCAAGGTTGACCGTGATTCGGATAAACGAACGCGGATCCTGATCGGATCAACTACTGAATCTATGGATATCTCTGAAACTACTGGTCCGATGTTGGCTAAACTTTTAACACAAGAAAGGGTGTGACCATATACAATAGGATATCACAACTTTGGGTGTGATTTTAAAAAAGCTATTTACAATTTTACAATCTGACAAAATAGGAGGACGAGGGTTTGCAATTCTGATTGCTCTTGTTAAATGATAAATGTGTCTGTGCTATCTTTTCAGCGTTACTGCCTGTATGATACCTTAATGTTGATCTGTCCACGAGGTGAGATTATGTATCCACCAAGACGATAAAGAAGATCTGACGTCTCTTCGCTGATATGAATATGCAAACCTGAAACAGAAAGTGGTCGCAAAACCATTGGCAACAGTAGGCTATAGCTGGTAAACAAGTTAACAAACCTGATTCCAAACAACAAACTAGAAATATGTTAGTACAATTTTGAACACGATGTAAAAAATGTTATGTTGAAAATTTTGGACTTAATTGGATTTTAAGCCAATGTTGCCATAGACAAACCCGGAACCGATTAGTTTCCTGTCAAATTAGTTTCATAATATTCAACATCGTAACTGCATAGATACCATGCAATTGGGATTCTGATGATACAGGGTGCAAACGGTTAAACATGTTCATGTCAATTCCAAGCACCACCACAAACTCGAACCAGAACCAAACGTGTAGTTAATAGGGTGGTGTGCTATTTGGAGAGCCAACACAATATCACCTTATTGATAATAAACAGGTAGGTACCATCTGCACACGAATTACTATTCAGGGTTAATCGTCCGGAACAGGAGCCGTGGTCTTAGTTTTTCTTACCCTTAGCTGTAGATTCCATGTTGGATGCGGTGTTAACGGTGTCTCCAAAAAGGCAATAACGAGGCATTGTCAGGCCAACAACTCCTGAAAATATAATTCAGCGAATGAGAAATGGGGATATAATGTAAAATGTATTTGAAAACCCCCTATTAGAATAGTCATCTTCTGACTCCAAATGGATATCTTAGGTAAGACAACTTAACGTCTACAAAACACCATAAAAGATAGCATGTGTAACTTTAACCTATCGACAACATGGTACGTCCCGGTTTATTGCATGTTAGCATAGGCCTACATATTCTTGAAGACATCAAAATGTGTTAGAAAAATATAGGTTGCATAGTATGTGTGTAGGCGGGGTCGGGTGGGGGGGGGTAGGTCAAGGTGGACCCCTCACGCTCACGGACTATACATGTAAGCTCTTGAATATTTTGAAACTAATCTGACCGGTGGTTATTGCTGCCTATGAAAATTAGTTCCAAGTTTTCAACAGAATATTGATCAAATTGTACATTTATCACAGACATACAATTTGTACACTACTGATGGACATTGGGATTTCCATGATATAGTTATACCTCATTATGTTTGTGACGTCAGCTAACATGTGACGTATTTTATTATGACGTTATATACTTGAGGAACAGGACGGTTCACACAATTGCTGGTAGTTTTCTGTGATTACTTGTAGGCATGAAAAAGGAAATAAGCAAACCTGCACAACATGGTCCCGAGTGAATGCCAATACGAATCTTAAGGCGTTTTCCTGGCATATGAGCGATCTTAAAGTCCAGAAGTGCACTGAGTATGTTCAGTGCCATGTCCGCGATCTGTCCAGCGTGCAAATCACCATTTCTGGCCGGGAGTCCGCTAACTACCATGTACGCATCACCGATTGTCTCCACCTTGCATAGTGAAAAAGTTCAATCGCAAAATTATTGTTTAGGTTAGATCGGTAATCAAACACTCACTTTCAAGTGTGCATGTAATCTGTTGAATATTTTGAAAGTAATTTGGCAGGAACAGCTTCCAGTTAAATTAGCTTCATAGTATTATATTGAAGAAAATCTTTTGCATCGAGTTCAGCAAGTGAATTGGTAATTTTTTGCAATTTGTTTTGTGGACATGTTAGGTATACATTTATTTAGATACCATTTATGATGGTACTGGCCACCATTGAATATTTCGACGACAATTTATTTTTTTAATAATTGAGCAAAACCTCACCGTCATACCTTATACACATCATGTTCTGCAATAATGTCATCAAAAAGTGTGTAGAGGTCGTTGAGCAGGTTGACAACTTGGATGGGTGTGCTCTTCGCGGAGATGTTAGTGAAGCCGACAATATCGGAGAAGAATATTGTCACACAGTCAAAGAGTACGGGATCTACGGTCTGGCCTAATTTCAACTTCTCTGCGACGGCGCTTTAATATAATCATATGTAAATAAACGATGAGAGTACTAGGCCTACTAGTAAAACTACTACTTTTGTCTTACCAATATTATTCGGCGAAATTAAAGCCATTTTACAATCCACACCGATTCCCCTTCTGGGGTGTTTGTCACAGGAATCCACTTCAATTCCTCGGCAATTGTCACATTAATCCCGACCCCACCCACAGCGATTGTCAAAGGAGACTCCCCCCCCCCTCCCCTCCGGGCTCCCCTCCTCTTCTGCCGCAGTCTAAAAAAAAGTATCCGCTTTTGTTTCTACGAGAATTCTTAATACTTACCAGATGTACTATTATGATACTGTCTATTATCTAGTCTAGCTCAAAATAAACAATTAAAAACGCCGCACTCACCTGGTCCTGCCCATACTGTGTCCGGGAATTACCATAGCCGCAGGTATCGAGTCAATTCCCAATCACAGTCAGATTCGTCTTTTGTTTGCCTTGGCAAACAGTGAAAGCAGCGCAGCCTCACCTCAGCGGGGCGGCTAAGGCAGGGCCATAGTACATCTGGTAAATATTAAGAATTCTCGTAGAAACAAAAGCGGATGCTTTTTTTATTCTACTTCGAATAATACTTACAAGATATACTATTATGATAAACTCCGGATTTCGACAGCCAAGAAATACCAGTAGGAGGAGATGAGGCGCGAACCAGCACTCATCTATCATCCGACAGAGAAGGTTGTGAGGAGACTAGCACCCTGGCATACGCTTGGGTTCTGCCATCTCACTCATAGAGTGCTAAACTTCCATGGTCTAGACCACACTCCCCCCCCCCACCTCATTTGTCCCCACAAATTCCAGAGGGCTGTCAAAACGGGGAGCAACCCCACCAGACCTGTGTCAGCCCCAAGTCTCAGTTAGGGCAGTCCAGTAGAGTGCAAAGAAGCTATTACAACTTCTAATTTTGAAAAAACACGCAGTATATCGAATAGGCTTATTGGAATGAGTCTAATGTCTGTTGAAAGAATAAGATACTCTTGGCCAGACTATTTACTTATTCAGTCTAGTAAATCGACTGTAAGTAAACTAATATTAGTCACTTAATTAATGGAAACACTCACCATTTTGAGTGCTTGGTCTTTTCTTGTTCATCACAGTAGCTCGGCCCAATCCGCGGTCATCCTCGGATCATGTGCATAGCCATTGTTCAGTGCATGTGGAAGAACCTTGTGATATGAGCGAAATAGTGGTCGGATGTGGCTTTAGCTAAGATTCGATAAATTGGCGACGGCTACCTGATTAGGTGTGCTGGAGATATCGTAAAGGTAGAAATCAGTGAATGATGACTCGGTATGCCATTGCGCTACAGACATCACCTGTTCTAATGAGACACCATTATAAAGGGCCGATGCTGCTGCTAGTGCTTGGACCTGGTGGGCGTTCGCACTATCAATCTGCTTTCATGTAGCGATTTTGTGCGACATCTGAATAGCATCGACTATCCAACGAGAAATAGTATCTTTCGAGGTGCGCAAATGAGGAGCTTTGAGACATAACCAGAGATTTTGTGTCATCTCTCCACTCCTCAGTACATTTTCAGACATCTGACAGGACACCAAGCAGAACAGTTTTGGTCATGTCTAATTAAACTTGGCAAATTGATCAGCTGTCCTGGATATTTAAGTGACTGATTCTTTGCCAGGAAACAAAGACGAGGAAGTAGTCTTAAACCTTCACCCATGACAACAAAACGGTCTTGTTCGGCAGAAAACGCATGTATTTCGCTTCTCCTTCTCGCCGACGCTGCTGCAACCAAGAAAACTGACTTAATAGTTAACAGTTTAATATCTATAGATCTAATCGGTTCAAAGGGAGCATGCCCTAAAACCTGTAGAACAGGAGATAGATTCCATGCTGGGATAGGAATTGGCTGTCTAGGTTGCAAATTGCTCATTCCTTTAATAAATTCATTTAAAGTGTCATTCTCCACTTCTTCAATGGCCAGACTGGGAACGACTGAAGCTAATGCAGACTTATATGCTGCTAGGGTTGAAGGTTCCAGTTTGTCAACTTCGTATAAATGACAGATAAAATCTGATACATGTTGAACAGATGCAGCAAAGGGATAAATATCTCTTCCCTTACACCACTCTGCAAATTTGTTGATTCTATAATTATATGTTCTTGTGGTTGACCCTCTTCTGGCTGAAGCGGCAAACTTCGCTGCTTGCTCAGAAAAGCCACCTTTAATTGCACGCTGCTTGATAACATCCATGCAGTCAATTTGAACATTTCCGGTCTGTCGTGGAGATACAGGCCCTTGTTCTGAGAGATTAGATCTCTTCTGTCTGGAAGAGGGATTGGAGTGCAGACCAGAAGGTCCAGCATATCCGTAAACCATGATCGGCCTGGCCAATGAGGGGTGATCAGAAGTACTTGGTACACACCCTCTCTTATCTTTGCCAGAACTTTTGGGATGAGAATCGTTGGATGATACGCATACGCATACATTCCCTTCCAACTTATCGCCAGTGCGTCTACTTCTAAGGCTAGCGGGTCCGGGATCGGTGACACATATGTGACCATTTTTGCATTTTGTTTCATCGCAAATAGATCCACATTTGGCTTGCCCAAATGTTTGAATAGAACCTCCGCTTCCGATTGGTTGAGCTGCCATTCCATTGGACGACAAACCGTCCTTCGACTGAGAGCATCCGCTAGGACGTTAAATCTTCATGGAATGTGTGCTTCCCGAAGAATAATATTCCTCTCTTGGCACCACAGCAGAAGGTTCCATATCATCATACACAACTCTGGCGATCTTGGGATGGAGTCAATTCTGATTTATCTAGATTCACAATCCATCCTAGGTCCATTAGTAAGGCTAGGACTACCTGAGGATTGTTGTGAAGAGTGACTGGATTCAGCAGCCAGTCGTCTATGTAAGTGTGAACAGCTATGTTTCTCCTGCGAAGATAAGAAGTCATGGCGAGAACCACTTTGGTGAAGACCCTCGGAGCTGTGGTCAGACCAAACTGAAGCGCATTGAATTCCCAGACATTGTCTTGGAATGCAAAGCGAAGTTATTTCTGAAAACGAATTGACATTGGAATATGAAAATATGCATCCTTCAGATCTATCGATACTGCCCACATGCCTTTTCTCAGCCCCGTCATCACCGATGCCAGTCTCCATCTGAAACTTTGGAGAAAGAATAAATTCGTTCAACCATTTGAGATTGAGAATTGGTCTCCAACCTCCGGTACGTTTAAGAACAAGGAACATCATTGAATAGAAGCGTAGGGAGGGCTGATTGCGGACTAGATGAATCGCGTTCTTCTGCTGAAGAGCTTTGATTTCTGAGCAAATGGCATCTAGACGATCAGATTCGCTTGGAACAGGAGTCCAAACTGGAGTCGATGTTAACGGAACTAACGATTGACAGATGAGCCAGTCCGGTTCGTAGTCGTTTCTTAGCCACTGACAGATTAAACAATCTTGCACGACCTGTTCCCACTGGTTTGAGAACAGCTGAAGTCTGCCTCCGATGGTAGGAATCTGCACACAGCTGACGGTCGATATTGCACGATAAGACACTAATTCACTTAGGTGAAGATTCTCGACTCCCTTCATTCCTGACATCACCGGAACGGATCCCATCGGAAACCCATCAATACCATCCTCCATGGCCGCCCCGCGGTTTCTTGGAATATGATGGTCCGTGACCGCCGCCACGGATATCCTTACGATAACCGCTGCGACCCTTCCTGTCCTCCTCATACAGCCTCTTATTAGAGAACAGCCAGGTCCCTGTGATCCAGATGCCCGATGGGCATCACGGCCAGACAGACGGAAGGGCGATCTCTGGCGCTGCCTCTGTTGCTCTTGCCGATGCTGCTTATAGGACTGCTGAGGATGACTCCTCTTCGTCAACTTCCATGACTTGCCGACTACTTCCTGCTCTGTGACCATTGACGCGACCTTGGATAAGGCTTGTCATGCCCAGGCGCCGAACAAGCCTGGCCTAATGAAAGGCGCAGAAGATAACGCAGCCCTCATCTCAGGTCCTGGTTCTACACAATCGAGAACCATTCTCCTCCACTCCGCCAATGATCTGTTGATCACCCTGGCCAGGCAATCTTGGGACAAGCACATGGTGTCCCGGACAACCCCGGGAGCAGCCTCTGGCACTTCCCCCACCTTCCACCACGCAGGTCAGCATTACGATCGAACTCCGCCACCAACTCCGATGACCACTTCTCACACACATCACAAGGACTTCCAACTTTGCACTTCGCCCAAGCCACACAGTGATGACCCGAGTACTTGCGGTTCATGAACCAATTACACTTCTGACACAGCATGGACAGAATTTTAATGATGCAGATGACATACGATGACGAGCAACACGCACAGTTGACTTGATTTTAACTTAGAATTACTTAGAAACATTAACTTTCTCTTAGATTAATGATAATCAAGTCTTTAGGCAGGAAATATTTGAAACTTTTTTGAGTGAAAATTTTATAAACACGACTTGGTAATTAACTAACGTTAAAATAGCTGATAAATAAACACTGATCGCTTCAAACACCCTCGTCAATGAAGCGAGAGCTAATGATCAGCATAAAACAGAGTGCACAGACACGTCAAGCCAAAACAAAACGTTAATCATGGGCGTCACCATCTTGGCTAAGGGCGCATCCATCTTGGAAGGAACCCAGTCACAAGAGAAATTAACCGAGTACCTGGATAAGATTAAACAGTTAACGAGTACCGGAGCGACTCCAACAATGGCTACCATTTTAAAATAATGTGCCAATTTAAGGAAATTTTAATCAGTCATTACGGCACGAATGTATAAATTCTAGATTGATACAATCTGCCCCTGTGATGACTTTCCCCTTCCTTCCATGAAGCCAGCAATGGATAATGTTAAACACGCTTAATTCAGCTAAAATCGCACAATTTTAGAGCTAAAAAATCATGCGACTTTCAAAGTCAGCAAAATAGACGAATCTTACTGTGATTGGGAATTGACTCGGTACCCGCGGCTATGGTGGTGTAGTTTGGATCGACCGGTCGGGTACCGGCCATACCAGCTAAGCTGGGTACGCGCCGCCTGTCCTGGATTCATTCCCTGAACACGCCCCCCTGGGTAGAGCCATAAGCGTATATGGGCCTATGAGAGAGATCGCGTTGCGAAAACGACTAAGTTCGCTAAAGCACATAATGCGCATGTGCACGCTTAGATGCTATTTTTGATGGAGCACGTAATTACGACCAAGATAGGATGGCGCTTTTAGTGTACCGAAATGGTACCCTGTAATCCTTATTGATTGCCTGTTGCCGTTAAATCTGGCAATGATCAAGACCAGAATTCAACGGGCTTTCTAAATCCGTAAACCATTTCAAAATCGGTTAAGAAATGGCTGAGTTATTCACGGAAAGCCCTTCTTGATTATCTTCAAAATATTGCCGTGACGTCCTAACCACGTGGACGCAGAGCTTCTAGAATGTTATAGAGCATGCGGCTGCGCTATTATTAGTTATGCGCTGATTGGCTGTTGCTCGAACGATGATTGGATGAAGCCTGCGCCTGTGACGTCACGAGGAGTATAAAAGGAGACGCAATCCAAAGATCGACAGCATTCTCAGCCAGGGGCCGAACAGGTTGGATCTGTACCAGCTACTATCAGCGCAACAGACAATACGCATATTACTTCACTACGTGTCGGGTTTTTCTCCCGTAGCTGGCAGTTGTCCAACCCACCGCACTAAAACAATTTTCTAACTCCCTACTTACGGGAGTAATTTGGAACTTTCTGATTATTGTTCATGAATATCAATATCTACTTCGGAACACGAATTTGCGGTGAGGCCTTTACGGCCTGAATATGTGATTCTACAGATGTAGAGGCAGGATGTTCTTTGATGGATGACTCGGCGGATTTGCCGGCCACGCCTAAAAGTGGTATTTCAACCGTCACCACACTAATATCGTGTAGGTGCTTCTAACTTTCGACCGCAGCAAGTAACCTCTGCCCGGTGCATCTTCAGAGCTGGCTGACGTACCCAGCACCATTACGGTTTGTTTTGTATCGTCATTTGCATCTGACAACCCCCGCTTGTGATCAGGTTGTTGTCAACTTCCATCAATGCCATCGGTGTACGGGAACCTTCTTCACCACAGTAGTAATATTGTATTTTTTGCTAACTGCTCGTTAGACATCCTATTAGGCTTACAGTGCTGAGCGATGTACTCCTGCCATGAGTGTTCTTGCGGGAATCTTGTTTGCGGATAACAGCTTGTGGGAACCAACCTGCGGGAACTTTCTAGCTTCCTGCAAATGCATCATCGCACGTCAACTACGGAATGACGTATCAATTTCAGTAACACGGTTATCCTAACTTAAGAATGAGTACCGAGTATTCAAGTAACTATACTTCACAGTTTAATTATTTCTCTATATGTGTTTCGTTAATTATATTGTATCTGTAAGAACGGTCCCTATGACTAAAAGGAACCGTAACGGTCTTAGGACCGCTAGTTATAATTTCTTTATTTGTTCATAATTAGTCTCATTTTCCTCAATGTGTTGCTAACCGCACTATAGTAGGTTCGTTAACCTGTACTAATATATATAACTTTGATCATTTGATACCGTATTGATTGTTCTGGTTAGATTATGTATATATATGGCCAGTGGCCATCCGTTCATATGTTTTGCTTATTTATAGAAAATATAGGACTGCAGTGCACATATGAAACACTATACAGCAACATTTATATATACAGCACTTTCTCCCACCATCAACAATTTTTCACTGAGGTCGCTGTCCGTGCTATAACTTTGTTTAGCCCGGCATGGTACCGACTAAACATTTTCTATTCAGCTCGATAGGACAGGCTCAAAATGATTAGAGACACTTTCTTCATTACCTACTCGGTAATGTACTCTTCTCTTCCGGCAGTGCGATAATCTAGCCCCACACTCCGGTAAGACTCTTAACTCCACGATTTTGTCTCTCTTCATGTTCTACTCAGCCTTGTGGCTTTTTAATTGTTTGGATGTCCCCATCCGCACCATGGGCTGATCCGACTCTGGGAAACTGTTGGGGTTTCCGAGTGGTGACGGCCAGGGTGCGGTATCACACACATTCCCCATGTATATTTGGACACTTAGTGGTTAGCACTTCAGCCAATGTAGGAAAGCACTGTGAAAACATATTAATTATTATTTTATTTACTGAACAAACCTCCTGCACCGCAGTGCAAAACAGGGCAACTTGTATATAAACCCAACGACAGGTTAAACGGTTAGTTCCATATGACCCGGTGACGGGAGAGATGCATATCCCCACCCAATTCTGTTAGAATGTCTGGGCATGATATTTAGATCGGACACGCCCTTGCGGGAAGGACATTTACGGTGGGCATTCGTCTCTCTCACCCCCACCATAACGATAGGACAATGGTCTAATAATGCTTTCGTGAAAAGTAACCTATGTCTTGCAACGTTGTATGTGGTTACAGGGCGGGATGTCCGGATTCTTATCCAGTTCGGAGATCTTACTATGTAAAATGTATGAGCGCTGTATTTAGTATTGATGTCTTAGGGCATCTGTTCCCAGTGACAGCCGTGTCTAATAGATAGGTAGATACCAGCCAGTTGCGGCCAAAAATAGTTCTTGTTTTGAAAACAACTAAAAGCTAATTAAGCAAAGCAGACGGCCCGCATAAATAAAAGCTGCAAGTACTAACTCAGCACACCAAGAATTACATAAGATGGTAATGGGAGAATCCACCGGGAATCGCTCGTCCCGTCTTCACGTAAAACAGCACGCAACCATATAGTCATAATCTCACTAGGTATGGTCTTTTCTTTCCTAAACATTTTTTGGTTGAAAAATTAGAGTGGGCCCATTTTTGCCTACTACTCTTATCACGCTTTGAGCGGTGGCGACACCGTCCCGAGACGGAGGCCCGCGTGAGGCACTTGCCTCTCGTAATGATTTCAGCGATGACGGTCCACGCCAGGATAATATTCCTCACCCAAACTAGCACTAGTAGTAATTCCCGCGTGAGGCACCTAACTTTTCGTCCGAGATAACCTTCTTCCTTTCAGCTTAGAGGTATAATAACTTATATTACGTTAATTAGTTAAGTCTCGTGTACGGGAGCCTCCCTTGCGGGGATACCTCTGCGGACCTACGAGTCTGTGTGGTACCTTCAGGAGCCCCATGTTTAAAAGTTCATCTACCTGTCTCTATGTCTCGTATTTTCGTATGCTCTTATTGTGGTTTTATCTAGCATATAATAATTGTTTAGGTAAACTCAATGTATAGACTTATATTTTTAGGTCACCAAATCAAATCTTGTAAGTCCATAGATCACGAAATTGCTATAGACAGGCATACTGGTGACACAAATTCTTGGGATGAGACAGTTGTGTTTAATTTTCGCGACGATAGTCGCACGGCCCCACCGGGACGATTGAGTTCCACCGGCCTTAGGAGCCGGTTTTTGTTATCCGCGCGGCAATCTCGTACACGGTCCGTCACCCCGAGACCGGATGCTAACCAGCGTCATCACTCGTCGTGCACTTGCGGCGCGGCGAGTCAACATAATACATCGGAACGGGCCGACACTACCTGGCGAGCTACAGTAATTCCCGGATACAGTATGGGCAGGACCAGGAGAGTGCGGAATTTTTAATTGTTTATTTTAAGCCAGACTAGATAATAGACATTATCATAATAGTACATCTGGTAAGTAGTATTCGAAGTAGAAACGGGAATCCGTACACTTTCGTGGTCCCTGTTACGGGACCCTTCACCCCTTACACGCGCAGTTGTTGTCACAGGTACCGTACCCGAACTTCTTACGCAGACATACTCTCACCTGTATCTCATTGATGCTGACGGGTTTGGCAAAGATCAAAAGCATTACCTTAGAAACACGTTATAACAATAAATTATATCATAACCGTAACCAACATAGTTATATTAATTAAAACGTCTTAGTACAATGGCCTGATTGTACTAATATATTCATAGTACTAGAGCATCAGACATGTTAGAGAATAACAAATGTTCAATTCTGTGTTTGCTGACTGTTGACACGAATTCTCACATAAAAGCAATGGACCTTTCCAGTTTTACCTATGTCCTGCCAATCTCTAGCTAAGCTCCACCCACACCTCGCTTGTATGGGATCGATCGATCCCTGGACTCCCTGATTATAAGTTTCCAGAAAACTATACAAGTAAACTGTTGAATGTTTGTAAACTAATTTGACTGGGTGTTGTTGCTGCCGTTTATTAAATACAATTCGTATAGCAACGCTTAGTCCGTCATCAATTAAGCGTTCGTGGCGAACTTATCAAGACGTCGTTGATTTTGTCGTCAGCATACATTTCACATAGTTGATCATGCCGTAATATGATTGATAAATAAATTAGAAATGTCCATTTCAGTACAGTAAAGTTCTAGCCAGTATAGCGAAGGTGTCGCTCCTCCTCGCAGAGCTATATTGATTTCCACCTTCCTGTATTTGCCTTCCACGGTGGGTAAAAGACCAATCTTGGGTCGTTGTTCTGGCGACTTTCAAGGACATCTAACTCTTCCCATGTGGACCCCGAGGACTGAAATGTTTGATAGCGCAATGATGAGATACGTGTATATTCTGATGGTGGTTTCCATGTTTTATGTGTAAAAGCTTGTTAGCAACAATACAGTTGTCTTAAACGGCATCGCCAATGAAATTACGAATCGCATTATTACCAAGTTAATACTGGTATGGGCCACTACAAATTGTTATAGCACTAATAGTATATTAACAAAGCCGTTAACCCATGGCAGCTATACGGGAAAGCTGCTGAATATTTTGTAGCTAATTTGACTGGGACATGTTTCTCCCAGTCAAATTAGTTTCAAAATAGTCAACAATATTCCTTACCGTGTAATGAATGTCATTTCTGATCTCCGAGTGTTAAAACCTAAATGGTTAATAGATAGCAAAATTTTATATTTTACGGTGGCAGAAGTCTGTAGAGTAGGGAGTCTGTCTTCTTTTTCTCCTCGGTCAACTCTTGTGTTCGTTGTTCTACCAAATCCTCAAGGTTGTTAGCATATCGTTCCATCATCTTCAACATGGTGTCCATAATGTTGCCTTTGCTGAAATCGGAAGAAGTGGTGTTGTTAAATTCCATTCTCCTAAATGACTATAGAAACTGCTTAAAGGTGCATATTCACACCAGAATGGTTGAAAATAAAATTGTTAAAATTGCATACTTCTCTAAGCTTAAATTATGTGCCTATATGTAATGAAACGAAATAAATCTTACCATATGATGATTCCATTCCATATAAATTAATAATTTTCTAAGTTGCGAAATTGAAATAGAGGACCGTGCCTCTATTTCAATCTCGCAACTTAAAATATTGTATTAATTTATATGGAATGGAATCATCATATGTTAACATTTATTTCGTTTCATTACATATAGGCTCACAGTTTAAGCCTCTAAAAGTGTATAATTTAAACGAATTTATTATCAGAAATTTTACTGTGAATATGCACATTTAAGCTATACAGATACCTGGCCCCCCAGAATGATGGTGTTTTATTAAAATGACATGGAGCTCACCAGATAAATCTTTGCAATAAATTTTCAGGGTGTTTATTAAATTAGATTACATAATTTTATGGGGGTTAAAATGAAAAAAATATATATATACACCTGTGCAAAAGTTAAGCACCAGCAAAAACAATAGAACGTAGAAACATGATGGTACAACTAGGCTGCCATACTTTTTGTCCCCGCGTTAGCTGACATAATTCCAAGTACGAAATGCACATGCATGCATGACTTCACGCCGCTTGATGTCCGTGCGTGGCGGGAAACAGCACACGTGTTCAGTTATGTAAAAGTCCAGTTTGAGGTGTAGAACATTACATACAGATTTAGGCGACAAGATTAGGAATTTTGTGTTCATGACCGTGGTTTATTTGTACAGAGAGAATTAGCTCTTGATTGTGAACCGCTATGGCAAGACGAAGGTTAAGTGATCGTGTGAAATGGCAAATCATAGGCATGCATACCACTGGTATGTCATGCAGAGAGATTGGTAGACAGCTGAACATTAACCATAGTGTAATCAGTCGTTTGATTGCAAGACATGGGCAAACTAACGAGGTGAAGGACAGGCCTAGATCTGGAAGACCGAAGAAGACTACTGCCCGTGATGATCGAGCCCTAGTACGCCTTGTTAGGAGATCTCCATTCACCAACAGCAGAGTGCTCAGCCAGCAATGGGAAACGCGCAATAGAGTGTCAATGTCTACCGTCAAAAGGAGACTGTATGCTGCTGGCATGAAAGCTAGGAGACCTGTCAGACGTCCTCTCCTCACTGCACACCACAAAGAGGAGCGTCTGAGGTGGTGCAACGAAACTAGACACTGGAACATGAGATCCTGGAGACGGGTACACTGGTCCGATGAAAGTCGGTTCCTGCTTCATGCCACAGATGGTCGAACTCGTGTATGGAGGTCCAGACGCACGGCGTACGACCAACGTAACATCATGGAAGAAGTTCCATTTGGTGGAGGTTCCGTTATGATATGGGGGTGCATCTCATTTGATTGTAAGCTGGATCTGTTGACTGTACCTGGAACACTAAATAGACAAAGATATCAAGATTCCATACTGGATAGAGTTGTGGTCCCTCATTTTGTAAATCATGCACCTGGAACCCACCCTATATTCATGGATGACAACGCCCGACCACATCGTGCTAGAGCTGTGCATGAATACCTCCGCCAGAATGCCATCGAAACCCTACCATGGCCAGCAAGGAGCCCTGACATGAACCCTATTGAGCATATCTGGGACATTCTTGGAAACATGGTGAGAAGGAGGGATCCTCCTGTGCAGAACCTACAGGAATTAACAGACGTACTCCATCTTGAATGGCAACGAATACCACAATGGCGTATCAGTCGGTTGGTGACCAGCATGAGACGTCGTGTCCAGGCCGTCATCCAGGCACAAGGTGGATATACCCGGTATTAATAATGACAGTCTCAAACTCGTGCACAGATGTTAAACTTCGTTTTCA
The DNA here is from genome assembly GCA_034401795.1 of Chaetoderma sp. LZ-2023a. NCBI lineage: Eukaryota > Metazoa > Mollusca > Caudofoveata > Chaetodermatida > Chaetodermatidae > Chaetoderma > Chaetoderma sp. LZ-2023a. The sequence continues at coordinate 166,509,860 of CM067370.1, read as the reverse complement.
GACACCATTAATGACAATCTAGCCACGTGTGTCGACTGTAGGGCAAGAGTTGTCAGTTGTGTCAACGTAACCATATTCAGGCCTCGTTTTCAAGTTCAAACAAAAACATACAGTGTTTCCCCACCATCATAATCAGCATTCCTCTAGTTGCATTATTACCTCTTGCACTAAGATGGATGGGTACATAAATGTTTATGCTATTGCTTTCTTCATAGCACATGAATATACCCTCGCATGTGCGTAAAAATAGGGTGGCGCTTAACTTTTGCACAGGTGTATATTTCCTTTAACCCTTCAACACTAATGTCAATATTCTATCTTTTACTGTATCAATAGCAAAGAAACTCGTGTGCTTGTTCAACAATTTCGGTGGAAGAGTTTTCTGGCTACGACAGCACCATCTTCCATCAAATTTGTTGAAAAATAAACACCAATTTATTGTTAAATTTAATTTGTAATTTTAAAATTTTGACAGAGTGTCATCAGGGTTAAAGGTTGAATGTGACACATGAAAATCCACCTGCCCCTCAGAATGGTGTTCAACAATTTGTCCCCTCTTTATCTTGGAAATTTGGCATTTCAGGACAAAAACTACATATTTGAGCATTTCCATGAAGTTTTCATGCCAGCCCTTGAAAGCACACAGCATACACGTATGTAGCTTAGAGACCTCATAATTGTATCTTGGCAGTGTGTGTGTGTGCGTGCATACGTGCGTGCGTGCGTGCGTGCGTGCGTGTGTGTGTGTTGTTGCCCCATGATCAAATGCTTATTCACATAAAATGTGCCTGGAATATTTATTCATATACAGAATCCAATATTAGAACAGATACATAAAGCATACTCAAAGTATTCAATATCACCGTAAACATTTACTATTGGATCTCAGTGGCGAGAAAGGTTTATCCTTATTGTATTTTCACTGTTCATTTCATACCACTAAATGCATGTATTGCACAATCTGTGCGAGGATATGAACCTATGTTCAGTTAGAATGAACACTTGTATGCTTACTTGCTGACTTTGTTTTGTCTCAAAAATCGCTTAATAGTCGCGAAATCTGGTCGTACATCGAAGTTTTCTGCCCAGCACTGTTCCATGAGATTTATCAGCTGCGGGTCCACCTGAGAACCGTCAACCATTTTCGGTCGGAATGGGACAGTTTCTCCATTACGGACCCGACCAATAGTGTCTGGGTGGAGAAAGACAGATATTATTTCATAAGTCTATTATTCAATAATTTGCTTTGGCGATCAACATTCTTGTCTGGAGCTATATATCCCATACCTATACCTACACACCCAGTTTCAACACATGTTCCAACTCAATTTATTAAAGAAATAATAATCTCAAATCAAATGTGGCATATTTTTGATAGATTATGGCATAGAGGTTCCATGCCATTCACGTTCAGATCATATGTTAAGATGTATTTCTTTTCAATACATTGCGGCACGCAGATTTTATTTCATAAATGGTCTGGTCTGAATGTGCACCTTTATCAGTTTTTAGATGGAGTTGCTAGAAACCTGCTGTATCAATGGTTGTGATTGGCTGCCAGGTTAAAACTGGGTCAGCCAATCTCAGCCATAGTCACAAAAGACAATGTGATTCCTTACCATGACGGCATTGCAGCACACAGTAATAACGCAATGGGGGTTAGTATGAATTGTGATAGCTCATATCTCTTCCATGTCTAGCAGGTCCCAATTCACGCCATTTAATACCACACTGTGATATCATACTAATAATATGAATTCGCATCGCAAACTTTGAATAAACTATACACCCAGGCAGGTTTTCTGCCCAGTGATGCTGGCCAATTCATCCTGATCCGACTGTAACATGCTAATAGAGGCTTACCTTTCGGACTCATGTTCTCTGCAGGGAATGTTCCCATTCTGTAACATATCTCGTGCAAGAGAATTCCGAAACTGTAGATGTCACCATTCTGTGTTCCATTAGCTGGAGGATTGTCTGAGCGCAGAAGCTCTGGCGCAGTCCAAAGCATCGCTGTTGATAGATTATCATAAGCTAACGTATTAATATTTTGAATACTGAATACAATTCATGACGAGACAACATGTACGACAGCAATCGTTTATAGTCATTAATTTCAAAATATTCAATACCTCTCATGTTTGTGTGTCCAGGAATTGAGATACAGGCAATTTATTTATTTCCGCTAAAACAATATTAACAAAGCTAAGTTGATAATTTTGGGACGTCCATCAAGATCCTCTAATTGAGATTAGCATATGTCAATATTAACAATCACCTTTGAATCTTTCTTGCTCTCCCATATCATCCACTCGTTGACCAATGAGGATATTATTAAGCCCATAGTCTGTGATCTTCAGCGACCATCGACTGTCCACAACGCAATTCGTACTCTTCAATCGGCCATGTGACTGGATGCCTGTTGTATGAATGTAGGAAACGCCCTAAAATGCATACAGATTTCATGTATTCCAACGAGTTCTTCTAAGTTCGTAACTTCCCAATGTCCAATGTAGCTTATTTTAGTTTTGAAAATGGTGTTGCTGAGCACTGCTGTCTAGACTGCAAACAGCCTTTAGTTATATAATCTGTCAAAATAGACATAGTCTTCCAATCTCTGAATTCATAAATAAAGGGACACAAAAGACAAAATATGACTACCAACAATTCGCTAGCTTGCCCTTGTGTTAACACCAACCAACACGTTTGTTGCAACAAAAAAGTCGACAGAAAAGTATAACACTACATTATTTTTATCCAACCTTTTCAGTCGACCTTTGTAGCCATCAAGTTCTTGCCAATGATTTGTTCAGATAAAGGCAAGGGCTAAGGGGGCTACATTTCCAGAGCCCGACAAATAAGAGGTCCCCAAATCAAAAACAATTATCGCATTTACCAATTTGAACCTGTCATCGCAGTACCTGACATTTACAGTCATGATATACGTAAGCTGTTGAATATATTGAAACCGATTCGATTGGAACCTGGTGCTGCCTTATTTAGTTTCAAAATATACTTCATCATTTGGGCTCATACTTGACGAATTTGTTATATTTGGTGGTAGTACTAGCAGCAGCAGCGGCGGCAGCAGAGTTCCAAAGGACAACCTGCCCTTGCATAACAAATGTGACAAATTTGATTCGAAATTGCAACGAGTTTGAGCTTCTGTTTCTCACTGAGTAGGCAAGCTTTGTATTCCATCTGAATATGACGTCAATTTCATGTTTATTCGGTAACTTCTTCAGAAGTATACGAAACATGTATACATGAAATATACATATGACGACAGATACTTGGGTGACAGATCGGACCCTTCATTATCCATACTTACGTTGGAAATATCGTTGATCAGCGAATACTTGAACATCCAGTCCAGCTTGATGTCATCATTCTCAAGGATATCCTGTCAACATATACATATAGGACCAATATACAATGTAACCCACCCCGTCTTATGCACCAGTCGTAGAGATCAGAAAAAGTGGTTACCATAGGTACGGTGATATCGTAAAAGGAGATGGAGGAGAGAAGGTGATTTGAGAAATCGATTCCTGCACTCTCTGAATCTCAATTTCGAGAAAGCTATACAGGTAAGCTGTTGAATATTTTGAAACTTATTTGACTAGGTGCTGCATAGGCAGCCACAACGCCCATTGGTTTCAAAGTATTCCCCAGAATGTTTATTAAATAGTAGACATACAATTCATATAACAACGTTTAGTCCGCCAATAATTACTCGTTTGAGACAAACTTATCCACGTCATTCATGCTGTAATTGGTTATGATGTCATCCTACAAGCCAGGTAGTTGATTATCCCGTCATATGATTGATGGATAAACTGGAATCCTCAATTGACTGGAAACTCAAGCCTGAATTCCCAGAATATAAATTTCACTGTAACTATGTTGGTTACACTGTACATTTATAAAACACATAATTCATATAATTTTGTGACGGATTTTTCGATTTTCGTGATGCACATTCTGATTATTTAAGGCCATGAATATGATTATGACGTCAGTAAATGTTTTCACCATGCGTGTATTCAATATAGGCCTATTACAGGTCCTAAAACTCTATAATGAGTCAATCATACATTAGTTTGATAGGTCACATATATACTATAGGCCCACTAATTAAACACGTTCATAGGTCAGCTTCGGTCTGCACAGGCAAAATTGTACAGCAGACTGTTCGAACGAAGTTGAGCAATCTAATTTGGTATGGGACATGAAGACGATTGTGATTGGGGCAGCAATTATGGCACCTGTAATTAAAAAACAAATTCAAGTGATAATGGGAATTTTGTTTTCGAAAATAGGAATTCACATTATAATTGGATTTGTTTAATAATTGGATAATGCAAAATGAACACACACACAATAAACAGAAACCACGTTCTTATCAGTGGACCCTGTTATTAGTGGCCCATGTTCCACTTACAAGTCACTCGCCATATATTAGGGGCAACAAGATGGTGGTTCCTTAAGACATGTGGTTTTATGACCACATATATATGGTCGGTCGAGGAGTTTTGACTGTCAGTGACCCATCCATGGCCTGCTTACCTGTAGACTTCCTTTCGGGCAGTACATATAAAGGATGCAGAAATCTGGTGGGTCTACGCATGCACCGACGAATGGGTTTAGATTCTCGTGACTCATCTCTCGGATCTGTACAAATTATAATAATATTCCATGGGTACAGTTTATGAGCTAAGCACCGTCCACTTAAACAAATTTCTAAGGGTTCAAATACATATTAACCTTTCAATGCCTAAATTCGGTTAAGAATATAAAAATATTTGCTTATTAAATGTCCATTTGCAGATCAAAAGAAGATTATTTTTTAAAAGATTTACCACTGGAATGACTGCCTCGGCTACCGAGCCAGTCATTACAGTGGTAAATTTTCAAAATAGCATTTTCTTCGCCTGTAAATGGACATTCCTCGAGACCACTGCAGAGCCCGGTTTTACGGGCTTTCTCATGAAAGGGTTAAACAATGGTTCGTGACATGAAAAAGTTACCCTGTCAGATAGAATTCCACACTGATGAAATAATAATTAAATACGAAAATATCGTGGCAGTTAGTCGTGGGAGTCTTGGCCTGCTAGTGTTAACACTAGTCACTTATTGATAATATATCTCGCATAATATGGCGCAGTATTAGGGCCAAAATTATGATTTACGCTTCAGCCATATTCGAATTTCACTTAAGCGAAATTCGAGTTTCGCTTAATACACACCACTCCTCTCTTTGTCCTGACCGCACTGTATTTCCATATTTTCTTACTAACCGTTTTCAGTTCAATCTGATCTTTCCTCGATAATTGCAGCGTGTCTTTCTGTAGCATCTTGACCGCCACTAGATTACCCTTGTACTGGCCCACCTTAATACCGTACTGCTCACAGTCGTTGCCCAGAGCCATAGGATCAGACTTATCACTCCGGTGACTTCGCATGCTCAACTGTGAAGATGATAAATTGATAAACCGATAAATCGATAAAGAAATGAAACAATTATTTAATCAATCGATTCGCTTAGTCAATGTTTGACAGCTGAACATAAACATTAACCCTTTGAACCTGAGCGATTTACTAAATATTACGTTGAATATTTTGAAATTAATGTGACTGGAAGCTGTCAAATTAGTTTCAAAATATTCAATAGCTTACCTGTATAGTTATTTTGAAATTGCGAATCTGGTAATTCACAGTTCAGAGGCTTAAATTAATAAGATTAAATTGCGTCATTAAATCGAACGATTAACTATTATAGTAACGCTATGAACACGACACGACTGATCCGAAAATCAGCTACCTTGTCAAAAATAATAATCTTGCCTACTTAGTTCCAAAATGTTCAACGGCTTACTTGCACAACTGCATCGGTATTGAGATACCCTAGGTTCCGTGTTAAGAGGTTAATTAGCCTATATGGCCAATGTATAACTCTTTATGCTAACAGTTAATTTAGTGTCAAAATATTCAACATAATATTTATAATTTATTAAATTGTTTTACGAATTCAGTCTTTCGCGTTCAAAGCCATCGAAACTGACGTCGAAACCATTTCCTGTGAAACTGACTTGCATTCACCATTCAAAACCTGAAATTCCAGGATCGCAAATTCAAAGCAAGCCCTAGGAAACTTCGATTCAATATTTTTTTTACTACTTTGACTGAAAGTCGTTGTTGCCATAATTTGGCTGGCAGCTCCTGCCACCATAGGCAACAGCAGCTCCCAGTCAAATTAGTTTCAAAATATTCCACATAATATTCCTTATATCATAAAGGATTTCTCATATATAGTTTGTTACCCTGATAACATGTAGACCGTGGGCCTACTTTGGCAACAAGTTGGCAGATCGCAGTTGGCATTACAACGTTGGCCCAACGTTGTCCAAACGTTGGATGTATCACTTCTTTGCCAACGTTGGGCCAACATTGGGCCAGCATTGTAAATTTCACATTAAAACGAACAAAATCAGCATATTCAAACTTTAATTTTTAAATTGTTAAATTATGCTCTCTGGTGTGCTATTTGAAACATTTTCATAGATTTATGCCCGTTGACTTAACGTTGGCCCAATAACGTTTGCTTGCTATCAGGGTAGGGTTACAATGTTAAACAGCCTCATATTGTTTGATAAACTGTTGTTATTTTTTAACAAATTTGTTTACAGATGGTGTTGTCGTAGACAGCAACATCGTCCACCAAAGTTGTGAAAAATGAGAGCTAGTTTCTTTGCCATTGAGACAATAGAATGCTGACATCGCCGTGGCAAGTGTCACAGGTAGTCTTTGTGGACAGGGTTGGTATGTAAACACGTGCTTACCTGGCTACCAGCTGTCTTTTTGAAGGATGAGAATTCTATCAGTTTATAATCAACCTTCCATAGCATCATCGCAAGCTCCTGTTCAAATTGTTTCTTCCTTCAAACACACACACACACACAATAATGTACACGTTGAGACCAGGTAAAATTACATGATTTATTTAGTATTAAAATGCATCGGCAATGCCAACCATGATGAGGATGACGATGACTACGATGGTGGCGGCGGCGGTGTCGGCGGAGGTGGTGGTGGTCAGTAGTAATGGGAATTACCAACCATTTGCCAAAATGAGTGTGATTTTTATTAACCACTGTTGTGTCAACTTAACCCTTTAATTGTCAAACTGACCAAAACAACTTTGCAGTGGTCTTGAGACATGTCTATTAGCAGGTCAAGAGAAGATTATTTTTGAAAATTAACAACTGGAATGACTGGCTCGGTAACCGAGCCAGTCATTTCAGTGGTAAATTTTCAAAAATACTCTTCTCTTGACCTGCAAATAGATACTGGGTAAGCCAAAGCTTGAATTTTCTTTCCCATTTCCCCTTTAATAGTGAAAGCGGTAAAACATCTCAGAGGTAAATTTACAAAAAATAATGGTCTTCTAATATTAAAATCTCTTGAAAAGTCTTGCCATTAAAATGTTTAATTGATATAAGTAGTATGTTTAGCGCTTTGAGGCGCTGTTGACACAAGAGGGGTTAATGGAGGGGTAGGGGGCACACAACTATGGTTCTTTTGATGACCGCTCTTAAAATTCAGATGATTGTCATGACAAAATTATGTGTGATAATTTAGGATGAAATGCATTAAGGGCATAGATAAAGATTAGTGTATAATACAGATATTACATGTACATTTTATAGCCAACAATGTTGAGTAAATCTATGACAAATATTACTGTAATTGATTGGAATTGAATTGGAATTTATCAATTCCGGTCAATTCAAATTATCAATTCCAAATCCAATTCCAATTCCGGTCTCTTAAAATTTATCAATTCCAATGTCAATTCCAATTCTGGTATTGGATTGGAATTGACTGATCAATTCCAATTCCAATCGGAATTGACCCCAACCCTGGTACTTGAATTCTAGGGGAACTAGCAATCTGCAGCTCTTAGCTGCGACTGGTAACTTAAATTGGTCGGTCAGTCGGTCAGACATTTTGGCAAAGCTAGCTATATCGCAACAATAGCGTGCTCGTGCAGTTTGTTATTGTACATTTCAGAACCATGAAGTCTTCACTAAAATAATGACATGGTAACATTATTCACCTGCCATGGTATGCACGCATTGTCATGTCATATTATGTCAGGTCGTATCATGTCGTGCACGTTGGAACCCTACCTGATGAAATGGCCCACTACTGTAATCGTTGTCACGGCGATTACAGCTGCCACAACCCCACCAATGATAGCATTATTACGGCCTGTAAAGGAAAATTAACACATGAACCTCATTTCCGTTAAATAGGAGACAACACATAGGGGCCCACATTAAATAATGTTTCTTTAATTCATTTGATGTTTGGAAATAAAATATATACTTGTAATAACCTATGACATAAACTGATATGTCAACATCAACACAAACAACATCAATGCCAAATTACAACAATTGTAGTGTTGTGTGTCGACAATCGACAATGAATGAAGGAACGCCGATAGTAAGCGAGTAGGAGTAGGCGATAGTAGGAGATGAGAAAGAGGAACCAGTAAAAGCAGCGCCTTTAGTAGTAGTAGTAGTAGTAGTAGTAGTAGTAGTAGTAGTAGTAGTAGTAGTAGTAGTAGTCCGTTCTACTGGCTCCATTGCACCGCATGTACAGGATGCGCGGGAGGGCTCGTTAGCAACAGTTCTCTGGGTTACGGATCCCGTATCGTGAGTCTCCAAATAGTACAAAGACCGAATTCTAGAGCCGGTGGAACAATACTGTTCCAGTGACGCCGTGCGACCATTACCGCCGAGATTGAACCTCACCATCTCATCCCAGCTATTAGTATCACCGGTATGATGGTATAGCTCGTGGGGGTACCCGCTGGTCAGCCATGTTCCTCCGCTCCATTGCACCGCATGTACTGGATGCGCTGAGGGCTGGTTAGCTGCAGTTCTCAGGGTTGCAGATCCCGTATCACAACTCTCCGTAAGGTACAAAGACCGGCTTCTGGAGCCGGTGGAACGATAATGATCCAGTGGGACCGTGCGACCATTGCCAACGAGATTGAACCTCACGGTCTCATGCCAACTGTTGGTGTCACGGGTATGATGGCCCATAAACTAATTTAAAAGTCCGGACATAGTAATAATTAAAAATAGCTACACAAACAATAGTACTCGTTTGCAAGATGAGCAAAATTATACAGTACATAGAACCAAACTGGTGTCTTGTCTCCGTGGGCTCACCAGAGGTACCTCACAGATTCGTAAAGCCAGCGAGGTATCCCCGTATGGGAGCATCCTAACGAGACTACTTAAATAATTTAATATAAATCAATTATACCCCTAACACACACAAAATATTATTGTTGCGAGAGGAAAGTGCCTCACGCGGCCTCCGTTATAGGAAAATGCCTTCAACGCTGAAGCAGAGGAAAAGAGCTGGCAAAAAGGGCCACTCTTTTGTTCAAATAAAAAGCTAAGTGCTGGTCAATCCTAGTGAAGCCATAATTAATGTGATGCACACTGGTTTACGTGAAGACGGGTCGGATGATTTCCGAAGAATTCATCGGCCACCGTCTTCTGTAGGTCCAAAGATACTGCATTGGTAGTTGCCGCTTTATGTATGCAGGCCTTCTGCTACATTCTAACCTACCATTTAGTTAATAGGTACGTTTCTAAACTTTGGCCACAAGTGGCAGGGATTTCTACCTATCTTTAGACACATACATCTAACTGGCGAAAATGCCCAGCTTTCCGAAGGTCGCCCCGCATATCATCTTTCTCAGAAAGACAGCGCGCGTACATGTAACGGAGCAGTAGCTTCCGAATCATATGACGATCCGATCACCGTTGCACCATAACCACATATAACATCACTAGGACAATTTACAGCTCACATAATCAATTTTAGAAAGCGCAATAGCATTTATAGTGGGGAGTAAGAGACAGATATCCATCGCCAGTGACCTTCCCGTGGTGGGAATTAACATTTCACCTGTCATTAGTGTTATATTCCAGAATGTCCAGTTATGCACTGCAGGCCGGTGTTACATAATATAATTTCTTTTCGCAGTGCTTCCTACATTGGCGAGGGTATCTAAACTAACTGGTATCCGAAGATACGGGGGGGGGGGGGGGGGTGGTGGAAGGGAAGTGTATGTAAATCGGCACTTTAGTTATCACTGCTCAGAAACCCCAATAGTTTCCCAGAGTCGGATCCTGCCAACGTGCCGATTCAGAGTCCAGACAATTCTTAAGCCGTAAGGCTGGAGGAGCACAGAAAGAGACAATCACTCAATATCAATAAGAGGCCCTTGGGTAATTGGCCAATTTTACACAATCTAGCCGGTGTGTGGTGTTACATATCCACTACAGCTGGAAAAGAGGTGTACATAATGTGTCTCTTATGGAGAGATTGCCCCTAACTACTTTAAACCTATCCTATCGCGCTAGAATAGCCAGGTTTAGTCGGTCACATGTCAGGCTCGAGCATGGTGCGCATGATCAGTGACCTCAGTGTAAAATTGAGGCTGGGGAATATAGTGATGTGGATATAATATTACTGTATAGTATTACCTAGCGTACTGTGTCCTAGACTTTTCATTTAAACAAAACATAATAACTAGGATGGCTACTTGCCATATACATAACTAACTAATACAGTGCTAACGATATCGCAGGTCATAAGACCTCACCCTGCTTGTTAGGTGAGAGCACACGGAAATAAATATAATATACACAATAAGAAACAGAAAGTATAAAAATGCGGTCGGAAAGACCGGGTAAGTACCTATTAGTCATCAGTACCTTTTACGGAAATATTGAAATGCACAATAGTATAGTTACTTGAGTACCTATTGGTCATTGGTACAGTAAGAGTACCTAAATCACGGAAATTGATACGCTACAGTTGTGTAGAGCGAGATGGCATGATCCTGAATGCAGGGAAGCTTTCTGCAAGCAGACTGTTGATGCGGCTCACTCTCAAGATGGTGAAGAAGAACAGGTAGAGAAAGATGTTCACTAGACAATCAGAATAACTGATACATAATTTACACAGTTTATTATAAAGTTTCCGTCCGGCGACAGGAGTATGAAAGTTGCCCATTAACAAGGAGGGATATAGTTGTAATAAAATATTCCCATTTCGGTCCGATTGATACCAAGAACGACGAGAATGGAGTGCTTTAAAGAAATCACCCCTACCAACTCGGTATATTATAAGCATACACTCTCTCCCAATACTGACACGCGTTGCCAGGGTAAGCGCTGACGCGCACGCATGCGCGCTATGCGTTCTTACGGACTTTTTAACTAAAACTCTCTCATAAGGCTTTATACACGCGTACTATCTTACTCAGTGGGGCGTGCTTGGAATGTACCCGGAGCGGTCGTCCCGTACCCAACTTAGCTGGGACGGCCCGTACTCGTTCGGTCGATCCGTGCTACACCAGTAGTAGTAGTAGTAGTAGTAGTAGTAGTAGTAGTAGTGGTAGTGGTAGTGGTAGTGGTAGTAGTAGTAGTAGTAGTAGTAGTAGTAGTAGTAGTAGTAGTAGTAGTAGTAGTAGTAGTAGTAGTAGTCGTGGTACCAGCAGCAGTAGCAGCAGTAGCAGTACGCATAGTGCCAACACTTTTGTTGTCGTCGTCGTCGTCGTTATTCAAAGTAAATTGACTCGGATATTTCACTTTTATGATTCAAAGTTAGTTTAAGCATATAATCACAGTAATCAAAATATCCATAGTGGCGTAATTTCAGAAACAGTAGTGGTGATTCATGTGTGCATGGGATTTGCATTAGGGTAATTTTAAAACGTAATGTTTGTTGTATTAAGTGGTCCAAATCAATGTTACGCATGAGCGTGACTTTTATTACTTCTTAGGTATAATATATCAGTATGTTTGATGTAATGTTTATAAATATATTTTTAATTTATAGAATTTATTTCTATATAAGCCCTTTATTACTTCTTAGGTATAATATGTATATTAGTATGTTTGATGTAATGTTTATAAATATATTTTTAATTTATAGAATTTATTTCTACATAAGCCCTTTCGAGGGTATATACCCTCAGGATGCAACTTGGAATCCACACACACCCCCCCCCCCCCCAACACCCAACACCCCCACCCACCCCCATAAATAGCGGCAGTGGGTCTATCGGATGCCTGAAAATCGTGTATGATTATTAAATACTAATTAGTTTTTTAGTTTTTTCCACAAACATACTCACAGAATCTAACTTGGAACCCCCATAACTCATAGCAATGGTAGTCTCTAACTTTAGCATGGGTGAGAAAAACTGCCTCTAAGTCACAGATTTCAGTTTGAGACCTCAGACGTCAAGTTGCAACACCCAGAGTCCTTTGCACCTCAGAATTGTAGAGGCCATGAGAAACATTGATACTGACGTACATCGTTTGTTAATTAAGTTCTTTACAGCTTAGCGTTTTTTGTCAGCATATAATTTTGGGTAGAAAGGCTATCCACATGATCACTTTACCAAAAAGTACTACTACTACTACTACTACTACTACTACTACTACTACTACTACTACTACTACTACTACTACTACTACTAGTAGTAGTAGTAGTAGTAGTAGTAGTAGTAGCAGCAGCAGCAGCAGCAGCAGCAGCAGCAGTGTTAACACTGTCGTCGTCGTCGTCGTCGTCGTCGTCGTCGTCGTCGTCGTTGTCATTATTGCTGTTGTTATATTGGTTCCCTCTGCGCTTTCTGCGATAATGAAAGCACTACAGCACGCTTGATTCATGTTGTTTGTCATTGCTCCTGGTGCTAATTCTCTGTTATTCTTGGCGATGATAGCTACGCGTGATGTCTGGTGCTGGAGGTCTTGCTGCTGCTGCTGCTGCTGCTGCTGCTGCTGCTGTTGCTGCTGTTGTTGTTGTTGTTGTTGTTGTTGTTGTTGTTGTTGTTGTTGTTGTTGTTGGTGCGTGCGTGCGTGCGTGCGTGCGTGCGTGCCTGCCTGCCTGCCTGCCTGCCTGCCTGCCTGCCTGCCTGCCTGCCTGCCTGCCTGCGTGCGTGCGTGCGTGCGTGCGTGCGTGCGTGCGTGCGTGCGTGCGTGCGTGCGTGCGTGCGTGCGTGCGTGCGTGCGTTGTTAATGATAGTGGTGGTGGTGGGGGTGGTGGTCAAAATATTGGTTTTGGTATTGGTGGTGATTATGAGGTTGTGGCTACGGTGTTGCTGATGACGTTGATACTGGTGATCGTCATATACTTGTATAATCCTCGGCACACAGCTCTCCAGCAAAGCCACAAGGAGGTATATCAGTCGGTGCCTTGCCATCATGTGTCTGCCAGTGCGGCTGCCGAATAAACGTCAGTACCTAACAAATACAAGGATTTATGTATGATCTGTTAAATAGATTAATCCAATCTGCCACTCGAGTATTGACGCCATAATCAATTATAGCACATATAGGTCCATAATTGACATACAGTACTCCGTCATGAAGCTAGAAACGTTCTCCAAGTGTACGAATTGTATGGCTGATAGATTTATTATTTAATTAACATTCTGTAAAATATATTGAAACCAAATTGACTGGGCGCTGTTGCCGCCATAGGCAGCAACAACAGTTACAGCACCCAGTCAAATTTGTTTCAAAATATTCAACGCTTATCTGTATACCTTGAAAATGGGTATTGTGGTAATTTAGTGTTCAAAGTACATATAATTGTTAATAAGGAAAAATTAGTTTCTTCTCCGGATGTATAATTACATATTACATATAACTGATTCCGCTTGTATTTATTAGTTAAACAAGATCTCATATTTTGTTGACATGCCACTATCTTTTTCTGAGGTGTGGCCATAGGTACGTGAGCCTTTGACAAAATGGGCTCTTTCTTAGAAATTTGAGTATGCCATAAGGTATGATTTTACTAAGCGTAAAGAACGAGAGAGAAAGAGAAATATTAAACTCATACAACAACACTACCTCAACATCTCGCTTAGGCGTACTCTGTATGAAATATATGTTTATTCCTATTTTGAAATGTCAGTAAAGTTGACTGGGTGTAGATGCCGCATAAGCCTTGATTCACATAAACGTGCGAAGTGGTCGGACATACTGTTCACACACAATCAGGAACATTCGGTGATGTGTGCAGACTGTGCGTGACAAGTTCAAGTTAAAGTTCAAGTTCACGTCATTACACTCAGGCCCTTCAAGGGCATTTGAGGATAGATATTTACTAAATAGTTGTGGCGGTAGTGAATACATTACATTTTAAATACAGATCAAGCAGATATTTAAAATTTGTAAACATTAGTTGCGTTTATTACCTTATTCGATTTCTATGTTATAATTATTCTATTGTATTTTTATTTCGCAGGCTGCATTTATTTTATTGTGCGATGGGTTTCTTAGAAAATTTAAGTAATTTACAAAAATTTCTTAGGATATTTCAATTGCATATTCTTAGAAGTTCCTTTGTTTTTTCTGCATTTGTACTTGTGATATAAGACTGTGTCATATATTTTGTCCTTATGTTATTGTATTTTCTGCAGTCGTAGAGAACGTGTTTTCGTCATCCAGTGTATTATAAACAGTACATAGTCTGTCATTTCTGTCTGTTCTTGTCCATCGTCAAGTCTGAATTATCAATTTATCGGTTAAGGTCCTAAAGTGAAAAAGTATAATGGTATCCTTAACAAGTAATGCAATCAGACATTTTTCAAATTGAAGCTCCTCCTTGATTTCCTTATAGAATGCTAACCTGGTAGATGCTTGAAGTTGAGTTTTCCAGGTTTGTAACTTTTCCTATGTCAGTTTCACTAAGCGATTTTTTAGATGAAGTCTGCATTAATTAAGTCTTCTCCTATTTCCTGAAGTATCGACTTTATTTTCTGAAGCCATTTGAAGTTGAACTTTTGGTAATTTTTCCGTACTCGGCAGACAAAATAAAGGATTGATGACAATTTGCCATAACCTGCATTAAGCAGAACCGTAACATATTCGTTTTGAACATTATATTCAACGGATAGCGACCAGTTTCGCCATACATCATCACATTTGGAGTGCTTTTCTTTGCCTCTAGCGCATATATTATGAATTTAATTTGGCAAGCTTCGAACATATCTAGATTTTCGAACCCTAAATACTTCGGACACATATAAGATAACTGGCGTTATCATGCTGTCGAATATGCTGCATTGGAGGTCAATCGGTAGATCGTGTTCTTTGATTTTTCTGAGTAATTGGAACATAGCTTTATTTCCCTGTTTAATATTTCGCTTTCTGCCTGAGTAAAAACTGCTATTACTTTTGAAAAATGTTCCTAATAGTAAATACTCATCTAAAATTTCAATCTGCTCATCTTTCAGGTAAAATGCCCCTTGTTTTAATCGTTTATTTTTGGAGAAGACCATCACTTTTGATTTGCTTAAATTTACTACTAATTTCCACTGATTACAAAACTTATTAAAAGTATTTGATGTACTCTGTAGGTTGTTTGCAGAAGCTGCCATAATGAGGGTGTCATCTGCATACAGTAATATTGTTAAGTAAAGTAGGAGATGTAATTTGGTGTCTGCTAATGTGCTAATCGTGTGCAGACTTGATTTTGACAGTAGACTTAAATCTTGGTTCACATAAAATCGTAAATGAACATTGATCCTCACAGACTATTCAAGGATTACAACAGACAGGCGCTGGTAGTGGTCGGCTTAGTTGTTATTGTGTGCAGGCAGTGTATAATAAAACTGTAAAATTGAACCATGTTCTCAATTTCCAGTTTTCCGCAAAATACTCAGCAATGGTCTGTGATTTGTCTGAGACTGTTTTCACATAAAGGATATAACGTGTTAAATAATGGGCCTTTCCATTTTAGCTATGACACGCCCAACACTAACTAAGCTCCACCCACACCTCGCTCGTCTTGGGATCGATCGATCCCTGACTAAATTACTATTAATTTCCAGATAAGTATACAGGTAAGCTATTAAATAGTTTGAAAAAAATTTGACTGGGTGCTGTTTCTACCTGTGGTCCAGTCAAATTAGTTTCAAAATATTCAACAGAATGTTTAGTAAATAGTAAAGCCATGCAATTCGCACAACGTGTCGGACTATTATGCATTTAAGACGGACTAGCCTAAATCAAGTCATACATGACGTTGTGATTATGACGTCATCATACATGTCACGTAGTTGATTATGACGTCATATGATGGATGGATAAACTGCTCAATTTACTAGTCTGCTAATGGCTGTTTCGCGATTGTATGTGAATGTAGCTGATCATATAGAAGTGTCGTGACAGTTTGGGTGTATTTTGGCAGTACGTGTACATACTGATGACTTAGACCCACTTTATGAGTCGAACTTCTCTTGTGCCGTGCCAGCTAAATCCGTCAATGACAGAGTCCACTATATAAATCAACCAGTCGTCATGAGCGCGGCGGGACAGAAAGTTCGACTCATAAAACGGGCCTAAGCTAGTTTGAATAATCACCTCTCCTGTAGCGCTGTTCATTTCAGCAATGATAATTTTCTCTGGTCTGTTAGTGGCGGATGAGTAATCGATGACCCAGTAGTCGGGAATGCGGTCACCACGCTCATCAAAATTAACCGTCCCGGTTACACCTGTGAATAATAAGATATACATCAACAAATTTCAGAAACTTTGTATAGGAATCATTTTAATATATACCAAGTTAAACGTTTGGAAACATTGCTGTGGAAACATTGTATCTGAAACTATCTTCGATGCCTAGATTCTAAAGCGAACAATGCAATGCAAGCAATACAACTCCCCTTGATTCCCGCTTTTGTTAAGATGGCATGTATTGAATCTTGGCAATTTACAGTTCCAGAGTATCTATCCATCATCAGACCTCGTATGACGTCGAAATCAGATCAGCGCGTGTATGATGACGTCACAATCATTACGTCACAAATGGTTCTATATAGACCGTCATCAAATTTCGAATATTCTGACACGCTGTATGAATTGTATGTCTTTGTAATTCTTTATTATTTAATAAATATGCTGTTGAATATTTCGAAACTAATTTGACTGGACTCTGTTGCTGCCTTAGGCAGCAACAGCACCCAGTCAAATTAGTTTCAAAAAATTCAACAGCTTACCGTTGTAGTTTTTTTTGGAAATTGATAGTCAGGGTGTTCAGAGATCCATTAATTCCAACACGTTCGAAATGTGGGTGGAGCTTAGTTAGAGATGGCCGGGACATAGCCAAAACCTGAAAGGTCAATTTACTTGCATGCTCCCTATAAATGGTATATGCGCTTACATTGCAGGGCTGGTTGTAATGAGATGACGTTATATTAACAAGGTTTGTAATTTTCAAGGGTGATAACTCCATTGTTTCCATCTCATCCTTTAACCCTTTCATGACCGAAGCCGGCCGAAACCGGCCTCTGCAGTCATCTTGAAGATTGCCCATTTGCTGGCAAAGTGAAGACTATTTTTGAAAATTCACCACTGGAATGACTGGCTCGGTAAGCCATCCCAGTGGTAAATTTTCCAAAAATAGTCTTCAATCGGCCTGCAAACAGACATTCTACAAGCAAATATTTTGATTTTTTTTTACAAAATGTAGTCATTAAAGGGTTAATCAGTTTGACTACAAGCAGGAGAAGGTTGATGGGTGGACAGGGCAATAGGCAATGCATGGAGACAATTGGTGCTTACTATAGCATAGCTTACGCGTGTTTAGTTCTTGTCAATGCTTGTGCTATATTTTCAAAACTTGTAGTTTTGCATGATATGTGTTCTTGTGAACATTCAATCCGTGAACACGTTCTATTTTTCCATTAAATCAGAGAATTCCACACATGTGATATTAGGGGAATATGTATGGGCCGGTGTCTATATCTTAGGCCAGTTTTTATAAGTCGAACTTTCTGTCGTGCCGCACGAATGACAACTGGTTGATTTATATAGTGGACTTATTTCAGGCAGATTTTGCTGGCACGGCACATGAGAATTTCGACTTATAAATCAGGCTTTAGTTCTAGTAAATGAAATGATGAGTCATTCCTAAATATACACCTGTGCAAAAGTTAAGCACCAGCAAAAACAATAGAACGTAGAAACATGATGGTACAACTAGGCTGCCATACCTTTTGTCCCCGCATTAGCTGACATAATTCCAAGTACGAAATGCACATGCATGCATGACTTCACGCCGCTTGATGTCCGTGCGTGGCGGGAAACAGCACACGTGTTCAGTTATGTAAAAGTTCAGTTTGAGGTGTAGAACATTACATACAGATTTAGGCGACAAGATTAGGAATTTTGTGTTCATGACCGTGGTTTATTTGTACAGAGAGAATTAGCTCTTGATTGTGAACCGCTATGGCAAGACGAAGGTTAAGTGATCGTGTGAAATGGCAAATCATAGGCATGCATACCACTGGTATGTCATGCAGAGAGATTGGCAGACAGCTGAACATTAACCATACTGTAATCAGTCGTTTGATTGCGAAACATGGGCAAACTAACGAGGTGAAGGACAGGCCTAGATCTGGAAGACCGAAGAAGACTACTGCCCGTGATGATCGAGCCCTAGTACGCCTTGTTAGGAGATCTCCATTCACCAACAGAGTGCTCAGCCAGCAATGGGAAACGCGCAATAGAGTGTCAATGTCTACCGTCAAAAGGAGACTGTATGCTGCTGGCATGAAAGCTAGGAGACCTGTCAGACGTCCTCTCATCACTGCACACCACAAAGAGGAGCGTCTGAGGTGGTGCAACGAAAGAAGACACTGGAACATGAGATCCTGGAGACGGGTACACTGGTCCGATGAAAGTCGGTTCCTGCTTCATGCCACAGATGGTCGAACTCGTGTATGGAGGTCCAGACGCACGGCGTACGACCAACGTAACATCATGGAAGAAGTTCCATTTGGTGGAGGTTCCGTTATGATATGGGGTGCATCTCATTTGATTGTAAGCTGGATCTGTTGACTGTACCTGGAACACTAAATGGACAAAGATATCAAGATTCCATACTGGATAGAGTTGTGGTCCCTCATTTTGTAAATCATGCACCTGGAACCCACCCTATATTCATGGATGACAACGCCCGACCACATCGTGCTAGAGCTGTGCATGAATACCTCCGCCAGAATGCCATCGAAACCCTACCATGGCCAGCAAGGAGCCCTGACATGAACCCTATTGAGCATATCTGGGACATTCTGGGAAACATGGTGAGAAGGAGGGATCCTCCTGTGCAGAACCTACAGGAATTAACAGACGCACTCCATCTTGAATGGCAACGAATACCACAATGGCGTATCAGTCGGTTGGTGACCAGCATGAGACGTCGTGTCCAGGCCGTCATCCAGGCACAAGGTGGATATACCCGGTATTAATAATGACAGTCTCAAACTCGTGCACAGATGTTAAACTTCGTTTTCAGACACCATTAATGACAATCTAGCCACGTGTGTCAACTGTAGGGCAATAGTTGTCAGTTGTGTCAACGTAACCATATTCAGGCCTCGTTTTCAAGTTCAAACAAAAACATGCAGTGTTTCCCCACCATCATAATCAGCATTCCTCTAGTTGCATTATTACCTCTTGCACTAAGATGGATGGGTACATAAATGTTTATGCTATTGCTTTCTTCATAGCACATGAATATACCCTCGCATGTGCGTAAAAATAGGGTGGTGCTTAACTTTTGCACAGGTGTATATATACCAGAATTTTGTCAGTGGGTTTGCAAACATTTTCCTAATTTCTATCAGAGGGGTAATTCTGATTAACTTAAATAGCGTTATATCTGAATTCGCATATCCCTATATTAATATAACTCGGTAGAATTCTGGCAAAGGTTTTTACAGATGTACTCACCATCTACACATTGATTTAAAATATTTTGCAGTGGTTTAACAGTGTATTGCCATGGAAACGAGGTAGCTAACTAAGACCATTTATAATATCATGGATAAACAACAATGATAACTATCGTTAGAATAATATAGGTTATGTGGTGTCCTAATATGGTAAGTTGTTCGACCTACAATACTGGCTCTGGTTGTTGCAGTTTTATTGCGTTCTTGAATATCTTTAGCATCAGCTTCGCAGTCAAATATATATATATATATATATATATATATATATATATATATATATATATATATATATATATATATATATATATATATATAAGACCAAATTAATGGTGCGTATTCAGTCAAATTTCTGAAAATAAAATTGTTTAAATTATCCACTTTTAAACTGTGAGCCCATATGTAACGAAACGAAATAAATTTTAACATATGATGATTCCATTCCATATAAATTAATATAGTTTTTTAAGTTGCGAAATTGAAATAGAGGCACGATTTATTTCGTTTCATTACACATAGGTACATAATTTAAGCTTATAAAAGTATGCAATTTTAACAATCTTATTTTCAATCATTCTGGTGTGAATATGCACCTTTAAATGAAGTCAAAAACTTTCAACCAAAAACTCTCAACCAAACAGTAGCGGTGCCTACCGCCCTATCAATACTACTTCATCATTCCGTTTCAAATGGCTTACATGTATGTTACCAATCTATCTACTAATTATGTGTGACGTGCCATTCCTCATATTACGTACTTGTTCCTGTAACCAGGCGTGGTTATTTTATTGCTTTAGCTATCACAAGTATGTTCGCTAATGGAAAGATCTGATCTGTCAATTAAGTATATGACGTCATAAACAAATCCGCCACTAGTAGGCTGACGGTACAATCAAAATATGTAATGAATGGCGTAATTAGCTCCGTCATGAACACTGAATCGTGCGTCGAGTGTAAGGAATGGATTGTATGTCTTTTCTATTTAATAAACATTCTGTTGAATATTTCTAAACTAATTTGGCTGGCAACAGCATAGAGTCAAATTTGTTTCAAAATATTCAGTGGGTTACTTGTACAGTTACCTTGGAATTGGGATTCTGGGAATTCTGTATTCAAAGTATATAAATCGATTCAAAGTCGTCCAAATCATGGGCGGGGCATATCTAGAAATGGATCCGTCTATTAACTACTCACTGGTAAATGTGATGTTTCTTGTCATTTCTAACAGGTGCGCTCCGTCCTTATACGAAGTTCCCCGGATCAGCGTCTCGTTGAGCAATTTACCGTACAGGTAGACAGCATCGTACAGGAAGGGACTGTACTGGCTACCCTGTAAGTATTATCCAGTTAAACCCCGAATAAACGACCAACAACGGAGGGGTAAGAACAGTAAAAACAGGTGGCCGCATAATACAAGTCACTCACCATAGGTTACAATTTAGGCAGTAGTGATTGTGGGTACATAATGGCGGTCCTTTACGAAAGGTGGTCAACCACATGACGTAAGAACTTCAGCTTTGCTCTCAACCTAATCGATAGTACACTTACACATCAATGTTACTGAAAATTCAGTTAACCCGTTAACACTAATATCGGCCAAAACGGCTTCAGCAGTGGTCTTGAAAAATGTCCATTTGTAGACCAAGAGAAGACTATTTTTGAAGATTTACTACTAGAATGACTGGCACGATTACCGAGCCAGTCATTCCAGTGGTAAATTTCCAAAAATTGTCTTCTCTTGGTCTGCTAATGGACATTTTCTATGAGACAATTGCAATTTTATTAAACAAAGTCAAGGGTTAAAGGATTAATAGCAGACACATCGTGCTTAACATTTCATAACGTGCTAGTTAGTAATGTAAACGTAGGCATATGCCAAGATTTACTGAAATTGAAAAGGACACAATTGAGGGATCCAGTTTTAGCTATACCCCGCCCATCTGTAGCTAAACTCCACCTACATTTCGCCCGTGTTGGGATCGGTCGATCTCTGAACTCCCTGACTATCAATTTCCAGAAAACTATGCAGGTAAGCTGTTGAATAGTTTGAAACTAATCTGACTGTGCGCTGTTGCTGCTTATGGCAGCAACAGCGCACAGCCAATTTAGATTCAAAATATTCGACAGCATGGTTATTAAATAGTAGACATACAATTCGTACAACAACGCTTAGTCCGTCATAATGAAGCGTTCGCGAGTTAGCTGCGTCATTCATGGCGGAATTGATTAGGATTGAATATGGCCTAGGCCTATTCGTCACGTAGTTGATTATGACGTCATATTATTGATTGAGAAACTGGTGTCCTCCCTTAGAATGACAGTTTTTGCTCGTTTATTTCTTTGTATAGGCCCATATACGTCTGGTAAGTGATGGCGTCATAATAATGGCTTTTTTACATCCGGGTCAAAATTATTCCTGCTTTTGCTCGTTGTCTGTCTTGTCAATACTATTAAAGCAGACTCATTAAGTTAGTGAGTTCATTTTTAGCAAGAACGTTCTACTAATGAGTAGTTAACTGATTCCTGGCTCAATAAAAAATTGTTTTCGAATAGGCTTGTTAAGTCTGACGTCACACACATTTATTGTACCTAGAAGTGTAGCATTTTGTTTCATTACGTCATAGTTGTCTGTCCATGGCATAATCATCATTTGCTGTTGACCAACATCATTGGCCTTTTTATCAAATGTCGCCTTAAGCTTTTAAAGTATAACTAATCTCATCTCTTGATAGCTATGCAGGTGATCTAATAGGCCACTCATAAACTATGCCGGTAGTTTCAGGCTTTTTATCATGCCGCCGAAGAAAGATATTCAGGCTTTAGGTAGCTAAATGTTGCTACATTTCTACGGCCTATGATGGCTCTTATGATTTAGTTTTCAACCAATCATAAAAAGGCTATCGAATCATACAGGTCACCTGTTGAATATTTTGAAACTAATTTGACTAGAAGTTGTTGCTGCCATAAGCAGCAACAACTTCCAGTCAAAATAGTTTCAAAATATTCAACGAGATGATTGTTACATAACAAAGAATCTAATACATTGGCACTTACATGACATCACACACTATAGCTTGAGGAGACAACATGGTGGCGTTCACTGTTCAACATTTACACAATATTACAAAGCAGATAACTCTGATACGGATACGGGATTGTGACAGGATATGAATGAATTGGAATCTATAAACCATAATCTGTAGGTCCAGTATAACATTTGAGATGGGATTAGCATCCCTTTAGCCATTAGAGGGAAAGAAATGACAAATTCTTTATGATCTATATGCCATAGGTTAGTCCGTTAAGTATTTTGAAACTAATTTTATTAGTTGTTGCTTCCTACGGCAACAACAGGTTCCAGTCAAATTAGTTACAAGATACTCAACATATTTGATGTATATGTGTCTTGAAACTGAGACACTGATATCTCAAAGAGGGCAAAAGTTGTGTTGGAAGTACTTCATAACTTAATAAACCAATAGGATTTTATTCAGAGTTGGTGGATATATACCAAGTATCCTGTGTCGATGGCGTATGTGCTGTTCCAAGGCGGGTCTGCCATCCGTCTGGCTACTCGGGCACGCATACTGTTTAACTTCTCTCCAAAAGATTCACCTAGTGTCACCTAAAACAGAGATGTGAATTGCATGCATTCAAGCTGTCAATCAAGCTTACATTCATTGTCCAAATGACATGTCTTCTACCTATGTCACAGATAGTAAACGTGTGTTACGAGAGTGACGTTGTAAAATGACGACATGTGTCAGTGAGTCGCGTTAAGTCGCCTTGATGCGGACTACAGTACAGTTTAGTCAGAAATATGCTATATACGGTTTCTAGAACACAAACAGAAACATGTTAGACAGCGATGTCTTCCAATTAAATTATTGTTAAAATAATCAATAGTTATTTCTGAGCTGGACTCTATGAGAGAAGCATTGTCAACGTGAAGACAATTTGAGAAAATACTTAATTGCCGTTGTTTTTATTATATAATGGAAGAATCCAGTGTTAGCTATGCGCCGCCCATCTCTAAGCTTCACCATAATTCTTCCTTGTTGAGATCGATCGATCGCTGAACTCCCTGACTATCAATTTCCAGAAAACTATATATACAGGTAAGCTGTTGAATATTTTGAAACTAATTTGACTACGGCAGCAACAGCGCCCAGTCCCATTAGTTTCAAAATATTCAACAGTATGTTTACCAAATATCAATTCGTACAACAGCGCCTAGTCCGTCATCAATTAAGCGTTCGTGATTATGACGTCATCCTACACGTCATGCAGTTGATTATGACGTCACGTGCTTTATGGATAAACTGAAATCCACCATTAACGCACATAGGCTATAGGTATATCTCATATAGAAGATTTGAAGATCACTTCTAACATTGGCCCACTAAAAGCAGTTTATAGGCCTACTTACAATCCGTATATACATTTATAAATGTACCCGCTAATGTATCTGTAAGGGAATTAGCCAGCAAATTCTGAATTCAAGCATTTAGAGCACTATCAAGGCTCGCGAATAACCCTGTACTAGCGGTACTCGCGACACTATTGAAGTGTTTTCTACTGGCAGGAGCTGTTGTGCTTTGTTCCAGAACCATGAACTGAAGTTTCAGTCATTTGCCCAGCCCATTCTCTATGTCAAAGCTATGGTTCAATAGACACTAGATAATAATGTCTTATCGTTAAATATGATTAGACTTGATTCCGCTGTTAGAATGGAGGATTCTAGTTTATCCATACATCGCATGACGTCATAATCAACTACATGACGTGTAGGATGACGTCACAATAAAATACGTCATGAATGACGTGGATAAGTTCATCACGAACGCTTAATTGATGACGGACTAAGCGTTGTTGTACGAAGTGCATGTCTTTACTGTTTAATAAACATGCTGTTGAATATTTTGAAACTAATTTGACTGGGCTCACCAAGTCAAATTAGTTTCAAAATATTTAACATGTTACTTGCATAGTCTTCTGGAAATTGATAGTCAGGGAGTTCAGGGTCCGATCGATCCCAAATTGGGCGAAGTGTGGGTGGAGTTTAGCTAGTGATGGGCGGGGCATAGTTAAAACTGGAGTCATCCATTAAGCATAGATTAGCATCACTCAATGCATATTGGCACACATCATGCCTAAAAGAATTTAGCAAACTACACTAGTCTGAGGGGGTTGGGGGGGGGGGGGGGTAGGTGGGAGGGGGTGGGGTGGGGTGGGGGACGGATAAAGACAGACAAGGAGTCACGGAGCGGAAGGATATTGAAGGATTTGTTGTGCTTTTGCAAACGGGTTTTTTTGCCAAAAGCTCCGTGACCATCGAACACATCTTTCATAGATAGTCTGCACTGCGGGAACACATCGAGAGACATTCGTGTTCTCGCGAGATCTCCTACGCTAACGGGAGCGAGATAACGGCACAGCACGAAGCTACGGCTCTATGGTTAGATTTATCGAGAGACTGCTTTCCTGGCAGGTTACATCTTCAATCACACTCAGGGCACAGTCTAATCCAAGCCCGAATAAGTGGCTGGATAGACTTGGGGCAATGATAGATTGACTTCAGTGTAGATCGCTTTGCAGGATGCCTTACGGTCATGTGATGAACTGACTCACTATGTTACTGTGTGCCCTATAACACGATCCTTCAATGTAAAATTATCTTGTGCTAGCGTCTGCCAGCATCCGTCGTCCTATTGCACGGTCTCGCCCTCCCGCCCTGCTCCCGTATCGAGTGCTTGCAGGCCATGATACCCGCACTAAGTTAACGAGACGACCTAAATATAAATGAACTGTGGGTCTCAGCCAATGAAACTGCTCGATAAGAAATACATGATGACCTGATTGGTTACCCTCAATCCCATAAGCGTAATGTTACTTCACATAGCAAGAGATCAAAGGTATACAAGTACGGCTACATACAGAGGAACGATGTGAGTGGGCGTATGTTAGTACGATGGCCAGCATCAGAATTACAACCATGATGTCATAAATGTGATTAAACAATACTTGCGTTGTACAAAAGAAAACATAAGTCAAATAATGAAAATCTATAGTATAATAGTAAGGATTCCTTCCTAGGTATACCTTGCTCATTTCTAACTAGGCTCCAATCACTGTATCCGGACTGGACGTTTAACTCGATTTTACCACTTTGACCACTGCATTTCCATATATCAATTTCAAGGTAACTATATTGCAGTAAGCTGTTAAACATTTGGAAACTATTTTGACTGGGAGCTGTTCTTTCCAATGACGGCATATGGCCTACACTCAAAATCAAGGTAGGTTCATAATATTCGATATAATGTTTATTAATGCATATTCACACCAGAATGATTGAAAATAAAATTGTTAAAATTGCATACTTTTAGAAGCTTAAATTATGTGCCAATGTGTAATGAAACGAAATAAATCTTAACATATGATGATTCCATTCCATATAAATTAATATCATTTTTTAAGTTGCGGAATTGAAATAGAGGCCCGTGCCTCTATTTCAATTTCGCAACTTAAAAAATTATATTAATTTATATGGAATGGAATCATCATATGTTAAGCTTTATTTCGTTTCATTACATATAGGCTCACAGTTCAAGCCCCTAAAAGTGTATAATTTAAACAATTTTATTTTCAGAAAGTTGACTGTGAATGTGCACCGTTAAATAAATTCACCTTTTGAAGACATACACTTCATAAGGTTACTTTAGGAAATCATCCCACTTTGAGTGCCACATTTAGGACAACTTGGACTGTTTGCACAAAACGCGGGCCTACGTAAAATAACTTCATTATCTAGGAGTGCGCAAATGCCATGGTAGTGTTGCGGGGATCTCTGGGGAATCCGTTAAGTCCTAGATCCCACGGAGAACGGGACAATCCTTGGACAAGTATTAAATGGATACATGTGATACTTAATTAGATGTCTGGTGGTGACATCATTAGCCGCCCACTTTTTGTACGCGTGTTGGGATCAATTTGAAATCTGAATTACCAGAATCTCAATACCAAGATAACCATATAGCTGCAATAGCTTCCAGTCAAATTAGTTTCAAAATATTTAATAGAACGCTTATTAAATATAAATTCATCAATTCAATTCGTACATAGTTAGTGACTTTTCGATTTTCGTGACGGAGCTCCACCATTTTGATTGTGACGTCAGTTAACTAGTGATGTAATTGATTATAACCGCAGATTCTCAAAGATACGAATCGCTCTTTTGATTCAAGTCCGCACGGGCTACTTACATCCAGGACTCGATGGTACGCTTCGTGGAGCTGGGCTTCATCTGGACCCGTATTTAACCAGGGTGAGGTCAGTTCCTGAGGAGTCAGTGACTTCGCCATGATGTAAACATAATCCGGAGTTGTCATCCCTTTCTGGTGCGCACGGAGTAAAATCTTGTTCAATTGATACTGTTCCGCACATAGCATAATTACTGAAATGAAATTTTATGTTTAAATGCTTTAATTGGAATTAATTGGAATGTAGTTATTTATCCGAAAGTAATTAACATGAACATTGGAGCAGGTATAGTTGAAAGATTAACTGTTGAGGTTATCGAGCCAGTCATTTCAGTGGTAAATTGTCAAAAGTAGTTTTCTCTTGGTAGCAAATGGACATTTCTCAAAACCACTGTGGAGACCGCGACTAGTTAATCAACGAAACCTACTACACCATCGCCTACCGCCACCCGCTCATCAAAAACCAACGCATCTTCGATATACTGTAGGACTGCTACTCATCATTTAATAAAACTAATAACAGACCATTTGTTCAGCGTCGAAAGTCAATATTCATACAACATGGTTGACTAAATCAACATATACGTGCGTTTCAGATTGGAAATATAGGCTAATGGTTATGACTAACACGTGTAACACTAAACTCCCTTACTTCGTGCATCACTTCAAAAGCACATCGACTGGGGTTCATTAAGAACGGCGGTCCTGTAACGTGTTTGTTGCTGTTTTACAAGACCACATTTTCCAAATGAATACCGTTTACAGAGAGAGAGAGAGAGAGAGTAAATCTTATATTTCCACGATATTGATATAACAGAATCTTGCTCCTCGCCATTTATTATGGGTGTGTTGTTATGAATTCACGTGGACGCGTAAAAGGGTTAGTTAGAGCTGAGCATTAAAAGCTCGGAGACTGAAATTAAACCTGAAAGTGAAGATGACATGCTTGAAGAGACGCGCATAGGCAAGTTATTTCGTACGAGCTTTGAAGTCGACAAACTTGTACTAATTACTGCTTCCGGTGGCCGGAAAATCCATTAGGCAAGTACCAATTGATATTATATTCCGCTTTCTACAGACGTGAATTATGTTGCCTAGGTAACACTTGCTAGAATTTCTTGTTTTAATTCTCGTCTATGCCCTATGCGGGGTTTCGTTTATCCCATCTAATGGATGGATACGATAAATGACATTAACCATACTTCCTGGTAACTGTACATCTCTAGCGGACTTGGGCGGCCAGATGGCGTGTGTGAGTGTGTGACCAACTGCGAAGGGACCACTATCGAATGTGATGCTTGCACACCCGTAGGTCAACGGAGCAGGGATAAATATCAAATTAGATATTTTTACCCAAATTTTTGATTGTCGACGTATACCTATCCTTATTAATGGTCAAGTTTTTATTCGCCCAGGCCTTATAAAGGCAAAATGTATAGAGCTTTACTTAAGTGTTATATGAGGTTGTATCGGCTCCATAGGTGTGAGAATATGAAAGAAAAGTGAAACGAATGGCATCTATTGACGTAGATAATAAATAAAACACGATAATTCAGGAATCTTACTTCTGTAATGTTACATTTGAAAAGAAAACCCTGAATCAGCAGGCACAATATATAATCTACAGACTATATTAGACCATTGCAATAATAATTCAAGATAGACCAGATAATATCAAACTTCGTATAACGCGTCTGAAGCTGTATACAAAAAATGATCCCATTTGGCTCAAATCTTAACACCTTGAAGGAAGTTGGCTTGCCAGAGGATTTCCAAACTGTGGCCATGATCCTGATAAAAGAACTAAAATTATCGGTCTGTGGATCAGTATCGGCCCGGTATCGGCTCAGCATCGGCCCAGTAATATGCGTTATCAAAGGCAATACACTAAGATACCACAACTTTGAGCCTGATTAAAAAAACCGCAGAAAACCCAAAAGAATCAGGAAAATCCAAAAACTTTACAATGTGACAAAAAAGAAACGCGAGGTTCTGCAATCTCTGATTGCTCTTGTTACTTCTGCCATGGCAACACACATCATGTATACATGCATCCATAGCAATAGCCACAATCGGTCGAGCAAACATCCCCTAAGATTTGCTCGGAGAGCAACGAACGCGATTGATGTGGTTAGGGCCTATGTTCTCGAAAGTTTCGTTATCTAGCCTCATAGCGATATCGCTTAGCATGCTCTACGGTACCGTACAGACTATGTCTACAACAATTAGTCGAAGGTATCGGTTTGTGTTCGCTTTAGTGTCGTACGTTACATGTCAGCGCGAATGGTTTCCAATATATCTGTCCGTCATATGCCGTCATAACCAACTGCGTGACGTGTAGGATGACGTCATAATCACTACGTTATGAATGACTCGATTTATTCCGACTTTAACGCTTTTAAATGGTCCGACGCGTTGCACGGATTGTATGTCTTTACCATTTAATAAACGTTATGTTGAATATTTTGAACTAATTTGATTGGAGCACCAATAAAGGAACATCCTAGTTTTAACAGCTTAAGATTGATCGAAAGGCACCATTTGAAAAATATAGCGAGAAAAAGTTTACTCATTTAATAGAATAGTGTTACTATCACAACTGACAGCATGGCGAATTAAGTAGATTTATATAGAATCAGTGTAGGTTGGTGATCGACCACTCAAAATGTTGCTTATAGTGTCATCCACTATTGCATATGGTTTCCATGCAAATCAGTTTCATAATGCGGTCGGCAGAGGTCAAAAGGTCACAAATCTTCGTCACAGTTTAAAATCAAGCAACTATGTTGCTATCACTGACTAAGCACCGGTAAAGGAACATTCTAGTTTTAACAGTTTAAGATTGATTAAAAGGCACCTTTTGACAATTATAATGAGTTAAAGTTTTCTCATTTAGTAAAATACTGTTACTATGACAACTGACAAAACAGCCAATTTTTGAGAATCGATGAAAAATGTAATCATTGTAAACTAAACTTGAAATGAGCATATCATTGAATCGAAATTGTGTAAAGTAATTGCTTTACATATAGATGGATTTTATACGCAAACCAGGCAACAAATACGGCATCAGGAGTAAAAAAATCAAAGAAGTAAGACGTAATTAGAAAGCAATTGATCAATAACAGAATATGCCACTGTAAAAGAGTGTCTAAGAATGTCCAAAAAGGCATCGGATGATGCTGGGAAGAAATATGCCATAACGACCTTTGATCTAGGCGTGTGTATGAAAGCTTAGCCTATCATATGGAAAGGCCCAGGCTACTACAAGGATCACATAGTTATGATTGGTGCTTTTCATTTGGCATGCGCCTATATGAAAATCATATAGGAAAGAAGATGAGTGGATCTGGATTCACTGAGATTCTACTAGAATCTGGTCTGGTGTCTACCGGATCTATTAACGGTGTGCTGTCTGGTAAGAATTATAGTCGGGCAAACTACTGCCACAAAGCAATGGTTGAAGGTCTTGAACGATTGCTACTCTACAAATACCATTCTACGAAAGGGTCCGATTATTAGAGAAATTGCCACCAAATTCATTGGCAAAAGTAATCACATTATTGGAAGTACGAACCAAAGAGAATTTCGAACTATTGTTGAATGATACAACATTTCATTCATATCTAAATGACTACTCAGACTTGCGACTGCGAGTTAGCAATGGCGAATTAGGTAAGACTGTCCAGTTTTGGTTATCTTACATGGACCATGTTTGGTTGCTGTTGTCTCTCCTAAATGCAGCTAAGACAAACAATTACTATCTGTACGGAACATGTCTCAATCGAATGGCTGACATGTTCTTTAGTTTTGATGGGCAGAATTATGCACGGTATCTTACCTACTTTTCTGTTTTCTTGGCAAGCAAAGAAGAATCACACCCTAGAGCAACGGAGCTGATTAAGCTAGGTGTTATAGGTTTTATAAGATCCGCTGTGCCTGGAAATTTGTGGGCAGTATACAAAGCAGTAGAGGAGACATTTATGAAGCACGCAAAATCGCACGGATGAGCAGGAGGAAGCGTGGCTGGCGTATCTGTTATCTTGAATAACTATGATGCACATCGACGCTGGGGAAAGACAGCACATGAATGAGCAAGATATGTGGAAACAATGCTCCAAATGGCAGATATGACAGACGAGACAGATAAGAACAATAGACATTGGGATGTCCGTCCTTCACTGGTACGCGAAAGTGAGGCAGCCACTGTAAATGCAATGGAGTCCGTAGAAAGCTTCATGCATCCTTTCAGTCTCGATTATAATGATAATCTGTTCCGTATTGGGTCTGGTGCTCCTGCACCTACCCATATCCAAACTGATATCATGGCAGCTGAGTCAATTGGGAAACTGGCCAAAGAGACTTTTATAACAGAGAGACTTGAAAGGAATACAGATTTATTTGAACCAATAGAAAAGTAATAATTGAAAACGTTTTCTGACATGACGAAGAGTGCTCTTGGGAAATAATCGTGAAACAGAATAAGACAACACGGAACTATTGCCTTCGAGTTATTGGTAGTATCACAGAATAAGCCAGCGAAGCTTGATATTGCAGAACTGTTACATTATCTACTTATGCCGGTACCATCAAACATTGGCATGGCTGGTGGGTACCTGTTGAAAACAGACAAAAGTAAAGGGTTTCCCTACTTAACCAAGGGAAAATCAAATGCAGATCACAAAACACTGAACATTGATGACCGAAACGCCACTTTCTATTGTATGAAAGCGGTGCCAGGAACATTTAAGCAGATAAGCCAGAAATTGTTTGATGTTGGTACAATAGGGAAATCAAATGTAATATTCAGACGGACATGTACAAGAACAATTCTATCAAATCAATGGAAAGAACACGAATAGCTTCTGGAGAGAAACGTATAATCAACGGTAAAAATATAGAGACCTGAAAAGTGGGGATTCCTTAGTAATAACGAACACAAACAGCAACTAGTGCAGCTGATGCTGACAGTCTGGGAGAAGTGATACATTTAGTTCAAAACTACTTAATAAGATGGGCATTGCTTTTTGTGAAGGCAAGGCTTATGAATTAACATCTACTGATGGCAACACAATGTTGATTACAGATATACAAGCCATAGAATCTGACCAAGAAGAAACAGACACAATTAAGGAGTATTCTCTATTGTGCTTATACAACAAAAGAGGGCTATGACTTTGTGCGTATCAGAAATCCAACTAGTGATGTAATTTTAATTTTCTTGTACTATGCCCAAATCATGAAGACACACATATTATTTGATACTGGTTCTGAAAACAATAGAAAGCTGTTGGACATTTCAAAATTGGCTAAGAATTTTACACCGCTTTACTGTTCTGCCCTTTTGGGTCTTCATGCCTTCATCAAATGTGATACAACGAGTGCATTCAGAGGAATAGGCAAAGTAAAACCCATCAGACTCCTACAGAAGCAACCAAGATATCAGGAGGCTTTTCAGACCATTAGTGAGTCATGGGACATCACAGAGAATCTCTTTCTTCAATTAGAGGATTTCACCTGCTGAATGTACAAGATTACTCCCATAACAAATGTTGACACACTTTGTTTGTCAATGTTAATGGCAAAATGTGGTGATGCAGAGAAAAACAGCAATCCCAAGAAAAACGTTGACTTATCCACCTTACCTCCCCCGAGAGTTTGCCTCCGCGAGCACATAAAGAGGGTTAACTATCAGGTAGCTATTTGGAAGCGATCCCACGTACCAAAGCCATACATCTCTGAACCCACTGAGAATAATAGCTGGACTGTGTTGAGTGAACAGAGACTTATGCCAAGTGGTGTGATGGTGAGATTCTGCCATCTATGTTGGCTGATATTCTGGAAAAGGAATGTGAAAAGGAAGAGAATGAGCAGGAATACAGTTCCACTGACGAAGTTAGTTACAATGAAGGAGAAGACTCGGCAGATATAGTGACAGTGACGAATTAAGTGGAGTTCAAATATAGTTAGTGGATTTAAAGTCGATGGGTAAAACAAGCAACAATAAAAACATTTTGAATGCTGTTTTATTGCTCTACACAATTTCAATTCGATGATATGCTCATTTCAAGTTTAGCTTACAATGATTGCATTTTTCATCGATTCCCAAAAATTGGCTATACTGTCAGTTGTCATAGTAACAATATTTTATTAAATGAGTAAACTTTTACTCATTATATTTGTCAAATGGTGCCTTTTAATCAATCTTAAGCTGTTAAAACCAAAATGTTCCTTTACCAGTGTTTGGTCAGTGATTGCAACATATAGTTGCTAGATTTTAATCCGTGGCGAAGATTTGCGACCTTTTGACGTTTGCCGACCTCATTATGAGACTGATTTGCATCGAAATCATATGCAATCGTAGCCGATACGATAATCAACATTTTAAGTGGTCTATCACCAATCTACGACGATTCTATCAAAATCTACTTAATTAATTTGCAATGAATGCATTTTCATCGATTCTCAAAGATTGGCTATGCTGTCAGTTGTCATAGTAACAATATTCTATTAAATGAGTAACCTTTTACTCATTATATTTGTCAAATGGTGCCTTTTAATCAATCTTAAGCTGTTAAAACTAGAATGTTCCTTTACCGGTGCTCGGGCAGTGATGGTAACATATAATTGCTAGATTTTAACCTGTGGCAAATATTTGTGACCTTTTGACCTCTGCCAATCTCATTATGAAACTGATTTGCATGTAACCCATATGCAATCGTAGACGATACTATTAGCAACATTTTGAGTGGTTGATCACCAATCTACAATGATTCTATCAAAAGAGATCTCATTTTTTAATACCCCTACCCCATTAATATGGTTTGCTTCACTGTGGGTATTAGCCCTAACATAACCCGTCAAAAACCATATTGAGTCCCAGTTTATCACATGTTAACATACAAAATCTTAAAGAGGACATCGAAAGCTGTTAGAAAAATATAGTTTCATCAATTAGTGGTGGGATATCCAGGTGGGGCCCTCCAGCCCACGGACTAATAGATACAATTTGGAAGGTCCATTAGGGATACAACAGCGTCCGTATTGCATTTATTGATATGACAATGCCATTGCCAAATAGTATTACGACCAAGTGTCGCATTGTTATAAATTCGTATGACCCAACTGCCGACCAACACGCCACCCCCACCCCCAAGGAAGATCCTTCCCTGACTGGGTCTTTCTATGCCGAACCGAGATCCCCATTCACCATTCTAGCAAGGTGGCAATTGTTTGTGTGTGGCGACTTTAATTCAAAGTCAGCAAGGCAGACAGGGACGCAGGCCTCAACATATACATGGAGTCATATGCTATGGGCAGAAGTAATAGCAATGAAGATGCTCTGACCTCATTCAGCAATGGTCACGACCTCTTTGCCACAAACACTGCATTCAAATACACATGCTGTCATCTAGCAACGTGGATAGAATACACCATCAGAGACCATAGAAACAGAGCGGAAACAGTCTCCAAGGCCACAACAAGTGTTTTCAAACTAATTGGTTATATGATGTATAAGATCAGTGCAACGGCACTACTTCATGACTCCTATTTATAAGGGGGCACAGACATTAACTTCAGCAGTGGTCATCCGCCTTTAAAACAAGCACTATACACACCATCGTGGCTTTGATCTAGAGGGATGTGTCAATGACTCCGCCACCAAACTGGTATAACCATCGAGGAACAGATAGTAACTATTGACATAAACTCAAATCCAAACGAGGCTTTATCCAGCGTACTCAAATACTTTGAAACATCACTGACCAAATTAATAGGAGTCGTCAAGAAGAACAACAGAGCTGGACGCTACACCGCGGAACCAGTCGTTGCAAAGCCGTCAGAACAACAGAAGGCGC
The DNA here is from genome assembly GCA_034401795.1 of Chaetoderma sp. LZ-2023a. Classification (NCBI taxonomy): domain Eukaryota; kingdom Metazoa; phylum Mollusca; class Caudofoveata; order Chaetodermatida; family Chaetodermatidae; genus Chaetoderma; species Chaetoderma sp. LZ-2023a. The sequence continues at coordinate 166,474,890 of CM067370.1, read as the reverse complement.
AACGGCTCCTCGTCTATCAACGTGGTCGGAGCAACGATTGCACAAAGCTATGCCGAAACTGCAATGACATACCTTACCAGATCAGTGAACGACTGAAAGATGCGCCACCCTACAAGCATACCGTTTGGCACTGACATCACAGCCACAGATGAGTGTCGTGAAATGATTATTCAGGCGCAGGCTCTAAGAGTTGCTGGTCCACTACCATCGCTTTCCGCGCATTGGGCCTATCATTGAAGGCAACTCATCGGGACCTAACAGGGTAAAGTATATGAAATCAGAGAATGGTTTAAGAACCAGTTCACAGATCTAGATGACGAGCCATTGCATTACATCTATTTGTAGGCGATCATATGCCACAATAAACACCAATTGAAAAAAACTGAGGTTGAGAAGGATCTTAATGCCCTGAGAAATGGGCGTGCATCTGGACCTGGCCGCATCAGCGAAGAACTCGTTACCTATGCAGGTGATAGTATCTCAGACGATCTCAACACATGCGAAATGTAAGTGGAGCTTAGTTGAAGATGGGCGGGGCATAGCTAAAACTGGCTTCAAATATTGTATCAGCCCTAACTCAATTTAACCAACATATTTCATGTGGCTAGAAGTGCAAATTTTCAACCGAACTGCCAGGTTGAACAATTGCATATGCATCTTACTTTGCTCTACATTGCGTGCGTGCATACATACGTGCGTACGCGCGTGTGTGTACGTACGTGCGTGCGTGCCAGCGTGCGTGCGCGGATGCGTGCGTGCGCGGATGCGTGCGTGCGAGCGAGCGAGCTATGCGTTGTATTGCGTTACGTTGCTGAATGCCTGGGTCCTTGTGTGCGTGTTTGCTTACATGCGTGTGTGCGTGCGTACGCTTACGGGCATATAGAGGCCCAGCATCAGATGCGATTTAAACTTTTGCAATGCAGTATATATATGCTCCATTGCAACAGTTTAAAATCGCATCTCTACTGAGTGATGCTGGGCCTATATCGAATTCGATATCGGCGTGCCCATTGGTCAACAGTAGTAAGCGCAATGAATTGTGGGAAGTTGGCTGGAGACCGAATAGAAAATGTAGGCGCTTCATGCTTAAGAAATCTTTAGATCGCATTAGTGGACACGCGATATATGATTCAACCACTACATAGCGCCATTCGTCTCGTCAACTACAATACTGGTATTGGAGGCTATATGTATATTCCTTATGAAAGTAAGCAAATACAAAAGTAAAACAATCAGAAAGGCATTGACCATCAGTAAAGAACTGCGTGCAGTTAGTACTTACACAGTTAGAAGCGCAGCTATAGAGAAACAAGATCCACGTATTCTAGCTTTACTTGGCTGTCATGATATGGTAGCAGCTGGAGCCCATTACCACAGTTCTTGCTATGCAGTTTATACGAGACAAAGACCGACGACAAGCATTCTAGTAGACTATTAAATTGATTATAACAAAAACTGAGGGACGCCTGCGAAAAGCTTTTTCAGTATATAAGGCTAGACATCATTGACAAAGGAAGAATTGTAGCGACCGTTGGGCTAGCTTCCAGGCTTGTGCAATTTATGTCAGACATCATTATACACATAGGCACTTGAAATCTATACAGCATTCGCTGTGCAGAAGGTGGCATCTTTCAGTGAACATGTGATTTGTTTTCCTGAACAAATCTACCCACACATACATACTGGCTTGTGTGCAAATATCGATCGACAAGAGGAAACTCTGACTTGAGAAGGAACAACGCATAAAGTAAATGGCATTGCTGTTCAACAAACGATTATTGGTCCGCAAATTGACAAAGCAATGCCCATGATAGTAGAGAAGACAAAGCGAAGCCTGAACACTCATAACTTTACAATTTAAATGTAAATGATATATTTTGGAAAAGAACAAGATTGTACCGTTTCTATTTTATGCTAAATGCATAACGTCTATCTGCATAGCTGTGGGCGATGATATTGCGCTGGAGGCATTATTGTAACGGTTTCACTGGTATTTGTATGCAACGCACTATCACACACTTTTCATTGACTACCTGACATTCTACAGTGCTATTCTCATTAAACCTTCCCGTTTCAGATGTCTATTATATTAAAATTCAAACTATGGATGTTATCCTAATTGAAAATGTACAAGTTATTCGCACTCACGCAGGTACGCCGCCAGCCCGCCCTACCGCACGCCCGTCGGACCGCACGCGCACACGCACACCAAAAAAAATGTTATGAATAGCTCAAAATTTGGAGTCCGCCCCACAGACAATATTACTATTAATACGGTTCGGTTAACCCAGGCAATCAGAAATCGATGTACTCCGTGTTATGTCATACACGACATATTAGTCCCCTGCACCTTTGACCAAATGGTTCATTGGTCCCTGTGCCATTTACCAACTGGCACGCCGACATCAAACTCAGTATTGGCCCCTGTGCGGTTGACCAACTGGCACTCAATATAGAATTAGATATTGGTTCACGCGCTGTTGGCTAACGGCGCAAATTTGATGTTACCATGATACACATATACTACTATATGTTGAAATTGTTTAAGCTGCTCGGATTCCGTCTTCCATACTCCACACACCTACCCACCCACCGCCACATCACGCACGCCCTCTAACTCCTCCCGCACCCACCACCCCTAACCCCACCCCACCTCCCCCACACACACACCCCTCTCACACACACACGCGCGCGCACCTGCGCACACATCCACCATCACCACCCCTGTGGGGCGTCCTATTGAAATTCGAGTTCAGTAACTCACGTCTGGTAACACGCTTTAGGTCATCTAGGTAGAGATCCAGAGCCTTATCTGTCAGTCCGCGTGCGTCATACTTAATGTCTTCTACGAGTGTGATATTACTCTTTTTGAAGTTCTGTCGGATACCTTCTGCTCCCGAAAGACAGATACCTAAAATAGAAATGTTACATGATCGTTAAATCCATCTGTGGTGGCACAGTGTTGCATGAATGGATTTTTCCAGTTTATCCACCCATCATATGACGTCATAATCAACTATATAACGTGTAGGATGACGTCATAGCCAATTACATCATGCATGACGCGATTTAGTTCGTCTTAAACGCGTAATAGTCCGACACGTTGTACAAATTGTATGTCTTCACTATTTAATAAACATTCTGTCCAATATCTTGTAAATAATTTGACTGGACGCTGATGCTGCCATAGACAACAACACCCAGTCGAATTAGATTCAAAATATTCAACAGCCTACCTGTATAGCTTTCCGGGAAATTTTTTGTCCTGGCGTTCGGGGATCGATCGATCCCATCACAAGCGAGATGTGGGTGGAGCTTAGCTAGAGAAGGGCGGGGCATAGTCAAAACGGGAAAGGTCCATTCTGTAGACGGGTGGCAACGGCGACTATAGCGCAGCAACGATGGCATTCTCCACAGATTGTTGACGGGCATTGAGGATCAATCGCCCTATCTTAAAAATGATTATTCAGGGATACGATCTGTTACTCAAATGAATGACGTCATGATGAATTAAGCCACCAGTTAACTGACGTCACAATAAAAAGTGACGTATATATCCCAGTCAGGGAGATCGAAAAGTATGTCCGTCGTGTACGAATGCATGGATCCGATCTGTCACTCAAGTAAATGACGTTAGAATCAATTACATCACAAGTAGGCTAACTAAAAGTGAAGCATGCCTCCGTCATGAAGCAGGAAAAATCCACCATGTATATGAATTGTATGTATTTGATGAATTTCCAATTTAATAAATATTATGTTGAATATTTTCGAAACCAATTTTACTGGGAGCTGTTGCTGTCATATTCACATGCTTACCTGTATAGTTACCTTGAAATTGGGATTCTGAGAATTAATGCTTCAAAGCCAGTATGTAAATTGATCCAAATAGGCACAAAATGTTGGCGGGGCTTAGCTAGAAATTTTGGCTTAAGGACACTAGACTGTTCCTTGTATATTAACAGCGGAATTACGAGGGCGCAATACACGGGAAGGGTGTGGGGGGGGGGGAGTTGGGTGGTGGTGGTATAATTTTACGGCCGAAATCGTATCCGGCGGAGGACCAAATGAATTGTTTGTTTAAACAGCAGTATTTATTTTTGTTTCAGTGGGAGTACGCTAAAACTTATCTTATTACCGCGTCTCCCACTCACATACAGTTGAAATACTTCAAATGACGGCATATAACATAATATATAATACATAATAGGCCTATAGAAACAATATATACGATTATAATAGTATAACAAGACTATAAATCAAATGAAACTAAGCTATAACTAATAAGAATAGAATAGAATAGAATAGAATAGAATAGAATAGAATAGAAAATATAGGCTTAGGATGCGGCTTCCACACTGCCTACCAACGCCGTCCTGGCTGGCATTGACCAAATTGCTAGTTCAGAGCAGAACATATGTTGGGCGTTTATTAATAGAGATTCCACACGATCTTTCCATTGACCTTTTTATGGAAAGTAATCCCAAGATGTTTATGACAAAGTGAAGAGTGGATTTCAGAATCTTTTAAAATTATTAGAAAATCAGTATAATTATTTCCAATGGAGATAAACAAGGAAGTGGTTTTTAGAGCATTAAATTCTACCAGCCAGGTAGTTGCCCATTGATTTATCGCCTGAAGGTCATGGCTAATTGTTGGAGACTGTGTTTCTAAATTGTCGGATATTATATAAAGACATGTCTCATCGGCAATAATCTAATGCTATGTAATATATTACTCGGCATGTTGTTCATAAAAATAAGAAATAGAAGCGGTCCAAGGACTGAGCCCTGGGGCACGCCTGCTTGTAGATTCTTCAATAAGGATTCTGTACCATTTAAGACAACTCGCTGGTGACGATGATAAAGACAATCTTTGAACCAAGAAAGAAGACTTCCAGTAATACCAAATTGCTTTAATTTCTGAAGCAGGCCACGATGTCATACACAATCAAAAGCTTTTGAGATGTAAAAAAATAAAAACAATACTTCTTTGTGGTCATTAAGGGCTTGTGTAATTACAGTGGCGAGTTCTAAAAGTTGATTTACTATGGAGTGCGATGGGAGAAACCCTGAATGATATGGAGTAATAACATGTTTAATGTGGTTGTATATATACTTAAATACTACTCCCTCCATTACTTTACATAAGCAACCCAACAGTGAGATTGGACGGTAATTAGAACATATGTTTCGGTCACCTTTATTAAATAGTGGGGCTACATTAACTGCTTTCCAAGGTGTGGGTCATCTAGAGCTGGCAATTGAATGATTAAAGAATTGGGCCAAGGTTGCGGCTAGTATATCGCTGCTCTCTTTCAATATCTTCGGGCTTAATTTATCAGGACCGACTGCTTTGGATGTGTCCAAGTTAATAAGTATATCCAGCACGTCAGTAGTTGTTATCCTTATAGTATCTATCGTGTCTTCAATATATAGAGACAAGGGAGGTAGCTGTATTTCAGAATCATCCAGCCTGGTAGTGTTGGTAAAATAATCAAGAAGATCTGCCTTTTCATCATTAGCATAAGCAAATGAAGAATAGACACGTTTTAAATGGGGAATTTCGTTAAATTTAGAGTTGTTGCCGTGTAGGAAACTATATTATGACTTATTTCTTCGGCTAAATTGTTTTTAGGTATTCTTTAGCTGCTCGAACTAATGTGTTAATTTAATTTCCCTGCTTCTTAAATCTTGCCACATCTTGGTCTGATTTAGTTTTCCTGGATTTTCTGAATGACTTTCATCTCATGTTTTATCTTACTAGTCATCCAGGGATTATCACCAGGTTTTATGGTAACTGCTTTATTAGGTATACTAATGGTGGCGGCACGTATACTATTCGCAGTAATAGTTTGGCACCATGTATCACCATCATCGTCATGGGAAAGATTATCAGCGAGTTGGTTGCGAAATTTGCCACAATCAGCCTTGGTATAGTCCCATATACATCTATGGTAAGATGTCCGCTTAGGTATTTTAAAGGATAGGACCACATAGGCGGGAGTATGGTCGCTGCAAAATGCCGCAAAGATACCACTATCTTGGACTATTATAATGTTATTTATGATAATTGGATCAAGTAATGTATTAGAGATTGGTCGTGTCGGTTCTTAAATTAGCTGGTGGAACCCAAGTGTGTTGATAATGTCAAGTAAATTATGCTTGGCTATATCGAGTAGATCATCATTGAGGTCGCCAACTATCATAATAGTTTTATTTAGGTTCTGATCTCTGACGTTATCGATGTTATCTAATATAGTCTGCCATTTGTCAATGGCTGTATTGGGCGGGCGATAGATAACACATAATAGAAGCTATGGACGGTCATGGATCTCTATCCAGATCATTTAAATATCTGAGCTTTCGTACTCAGTTCGACGAATAGCAGCGATTTTGTCTGATACATAGATACAAACTCCTCCCCACGCATGTAGGCGATTTCTGCGATACGCCTCTTTAAATCCATGCAACTGGATTAAATCGTTTTTAATAGTTGGAGTTACATGACTCAGTTACAGCTACAATGTCAAATGTTGACAGATTAGCCTAAACTAGGTGGATTTTGTCTTTGAGGCCGCGGATATTTATATGTACAATGGAAATATCACTACCGGCGGTCGGGCCCCGGGTTTATTTCAACATCACCAGCCAGAAAAAGAGGAGGTAAATTAATATCCAACCTGTTTCATTGTTCTGATAACAGATGGAAAAAGATAACAATAGCCTCTTGCAAGCTTCGTAAAGGATACATTTAAATTTCGAGGATGAGTTTAGAGTGCTTCCACGAATCATAGATTTAGATGAGTAGCAATCGTAAAGTCCAATTGCGCCGCGGTAACTGGCTAAATCGTTACCCATTATCAAATAAATATGCACGTAGCCCTCTCATGGACAACATGCGAGGGCAGGTGTGCATCTAACAGTACGGAGACGACATGCACTGGGGGAGAGCTTCAGAAGTGCATAGAAGGTGAGTTAGAAGAAGAAAAAACAGTGAGATAGGAGAATATAGCTAGAGTAAAATGATAGATCGTTGAACCATTATTGAATTCTAGAAACGGAAATGTGCCGCTTGAGAAAGTTAGTTATAATAACGCGCGTACAGTAGTAGGATTGCATTTTATACATATCTCGTGCTAGATTGTAATATTGATACAACATAATGAAATGAAGCTGGAAGTACAAATATAAAGGATGTATCCCGCTATATTGTCAGACATGTATAATTGGGTAGCCAATCGTAGATTCATAAGTTGTAGTGTAAGCATAGATGTGACTAGGATAGGGATCGTTGGTAGATTAACATGTTAAACATTTTGAAATCAATCTGAGTGGGATCTGTTGCTGCATGAAGCAGCAGCAGCAGGTTCCAACAAATTAGTTCGAAAATATTCAACAGTTTGAAGTAAGACTCATGGGTTCACGGTGTTAATATCACTTTTAAGTCGAACGCATGCGCGACTCAAGATACTCACTTTACAGGTTGCATAACCATAAGTATTTTACATTAGTATCTTGGCAATCTGAATCTGTTATATGTACATATTTGTACACAAGGTACCCTCCCAGGTGTGGGGGCCCAGTGCCACTTATCATAACAATCAATACGAGACAAAAAGTAGGGTCAACATGTATTTAGATTGTATGAAACAGAGGAAACATGAATTGTTAGCGTCCGATGGAGGTTTTACAGAATTCGTCGGAAGATTACAGCATCCGCCTGTCATCAATAGCGATAAGTATGTGATAAAATCCTCACTATCTAACATCCCCACCCCACCCTCCCTCCCCACCCCACCCCATGAACCTACGTTAACGTTCTTGCTTCAATTTTAAGTATTGGTCAGTCAGATAGCTAATAATTTTTAATATTAATAATTATACGGATGCTGTACACATCGTGTGCCCAGGAGTCTAATGCGGTTCAATATTTTACCACATTAAACCATGTACGTCTCTGATAACGTAGGTTACCTGACCGTTACTGGGTCAATAGCGCCAAATATTGGCCCAGTACCAGCCCAGTAACCTGTGTTATCAGTGAGTATGGCGCTCTGGCCATGCGCAGAACACTGTCCGGAACAAAACAGAAGCTTTCCCGCTCTAACCGTTCCATGATAGTTGACAAATGCGAATGTAGTTTTATCACGGGTTTATCACGCATCCATCCCATTTCATGAGATTAATTAAACTATTACATATCATTCTCTATCCTCTCGCCCACCCACCACCCCAACACCGCCCACCCCACCCCTACTCCCCCCTCCTCCCCTCCCATACGCCCCCACCCCACTCTCTCCTCGTCTCTCTACATCTCCTTCTCCCTGGCGGCAACAGCGCCCAGTCAAATTGATTTCAAAGTATTCAACGGCATGTTTATTAAATAGTAGAGACAAATCGTACAACGCCGCTTAGCGCGTCATCAATATGCATTCGTAGCGAACCTAGCTACTTGATTAAGACGTCATCACACGCGTCAAGTGGTTGATTTTGGCATTACATGATTGATCATTTGATTGAGAAACTGGAATGCTCCATTGGGTAATGTCGTGGTCGACAATTCCTTCACTGTTCAGGTATCATTCCTAGCATTAGACATTTCTCTATGCTATCTCTGTCCCGTCTGCATTTGTGGCCAGAGTGCTGCAGTCTTCATTGCTTAATTTTGTTGGGCACACTCACCTGTACGTTTGCAATTTGTGGCCATCTTATGCCATTACCAGTGACGTAGCAACTGGTGGGGAGGGGGAAACAGGAGCAAACTGCCACACCTGAGAGAAGTTTGGGGAAATACCTGCTTGTCCATATTATTTAGCCCACATTTTATCACACTGAGTGCAAGAAATTGTGTTTCAGGACATATTTTCGATAAATACCCAAATTGGGATACATTTACCTGAATTGGTGAAATTTTCTACGGGTAGCCCTTACATTTACCCGAATTGGGGAAATCTTTTATGGTTTGCCTCTGCTGAGTAAAATCCTCGAATTTTGAAATGTTTCTATTCTCTACTCTCTGCTGCAGATAGAAGCCATGAAAATACTGGAGAATTTACCAGCCGAAACTTGGGCGAGATGTACCATCAATCTTATATCTTAACCGCTGTCAGATTACTCATTACTTGGGTGTGCGTGCTATCACTTGGCGCCATCTGATGCCGATTGCTATCACGACACACTATAGAAATATTAACAAAGCAAATTTAATTTTTCGACTATCTTGATCTGGGCGTTATTTGCACGTATGACTTGGCGTTTATCTAAGCCAATGATTTTGATCTTTGGCTTCTTAGCATTCAGCCACTAACTGCAATTCTCGCTTTCCTGTCACATACCTTCTAGCATTTCTTCGCGTATTGTTACTGTGTGTTAGTTATAGGAGTGGTATCATCTGTATGGGTCACATTACTGCCACCAACCTTAATTTCACCTTCAAAGCCATCTCGAGCCAACCACATGATGTCATCAGCATATATGTTACGCAGTGTCGGTGACAGCCTTGTTTGACTCCTTTCCCAATGTCGAACCAACCAGACTCTCCGAACTTTGTTTTTACAGTCGCTTCCTGAGTGGCATTCAGTGATTTCACCATTGACATCAAATGCGCTGGACAGGGCATCCTTAACATAATGTTCCACATCTTATCATGATCTACAGTCAAACGCCATGGGATAATCGATGAAACATAGGTACGTGACATGTTGGAATTCACGAACTTTCACTAACATACAGGGCATATTAACAATCTTGTCTCTCGTGGCTCTGCTCTCCCAGAAGTTGACTCGCTCGCTTGGAAGTCTTCATCTATATTGCTTTGAAGGCGCTGTGTAATGATTTTCGGCAGAACTGTGCACGCATGCGAAATTAAGAAGACGATTCTGTTGATGACACTGTTTCTGGAATCGCCCCATTTTTGACATTGCGACATCTATACTGATTTAGCCCATTGGCTTGGTCAGATGAATTTTCTGGTTTCAAATCGGGTTGTACTTCCATGATTTATTCAGCTCACATGGCATATATCCACGACACCTGACAATTTCCCACTCCTCATTTCTTCGATTGCCCATATCCATTTACTCTAGTTGTATGCCATGTTAAATGTTAGCTAGAGGGTCTACATAAACCCGAGTTACAATTCGGTATTTTCTGTGCAAGGACTCGCAGTTTTCCCGACATCTCACTGTGAGGTTGATTGCCACGGTCAAAAATCTTCATCATCTAAATTATTTTACATAATTTAGCGGTATATGTTTTTGTCAGCTCCATCAGAGACTTGCACATTATTTACTTTAGAATAATTTCTCGGACAGCCTTCCTCCAGGTCCGTACTTTGATTATTGATACACCTCTGATTGTCGGCTCGACTATGTTGTACCTCTCCGCGTTAAGTTTTAAGAAAGTTTGGCCTGCTCTGTAGCTGAGTGACACCATTTGGCTTTTAGAAACCGACTTTCTTCAACAACTGGCAGTGATAGATACCGATTTGATCGCTGACACTTTACCATTATTAGCGTGCGTCCAGAAGCTTCCATGTTCGGTTTTTAATTACATCCCATATCTGTTGCAGTGGTAACTGTTCGCCATTCTCCAAGAAACTTGGAATCTGTTCTGAATCCCAACAGAAAAAGCATTATTCATAGTTTGTAAATCCTAGTGTATCCGATGATTTTGATCTTTCGGTCGCTTGAGTTTAAGTCTGATAGATGTATGTAATATCATATGGTCCGATCCACAATCTGCTCCATGACAGCTTTTTGTCTACTTCATGAGCGAGTACCGTCAATATTTGATCATAGTGTAGACATGGGCGTCACTAAGGTTGGCAAGGCGGCCATGTCACCCCTACCCCACCCACCCTAAAATTTGCCAGACGATGTCGCTGGAACAACCAACCCCCACAGACAGCTACTGATAAGGATGAGTTTATCACATACTCTCTTTCTTATGCTAATAAGACGCTCTCTATCGATCCTGCTACGTTAGCACCTAAGCCAGCTAACTATTGGACGTTTTCATTTTTAGCTATGCCCCGCCCATCTCTAGCTAAGATCCACCCACACCTCGCTCGTGTTGGGATCGATCGATCTCTGAACTCCGTGACTATCGATTTCAAGAAGACCATACAGGTAAGCTGTTGAATATTTTGAAACTAATTTGACTGGGTGCTGTTGCTGCCTATGTTTATTAAATAGCAAAGAATTACAAAGATATACAATTCATACAACGTGTCGGACTGTTTGAGATTTGATGACGGTCTATATGGAACCCTTTGTGACGTAAGGATTGGTGACGGCATCATACACGCGCTGAGCTGATTATGACGTCATACGAAGTCAGATGATGGAGAGGAATTACTGGTTGCTCCCAATTCATTTAAACCATGTGTCTTTTAGCAACTTATTCTGCATTAAATTGAACCACTGTCAGCTCAACTACAGTCAATCACATTACATATTGACAGCGTTCCAAAACTTATTACCAGTTTTCTTGATATATTGCAACACGGTAGATTAAACTGCGATGAGAAAAAAATGCGTCAGTATATCAAGAGTCATGTGCTGAATTAGGCGAAGATGAGCTACAAGATCCTCGGGTTGTAGAATGACAGCAGCATCGGAAAAATACTCCAACCGCAACTTCCCAAGATTACTTCAAGAGGACTATTTTTTTAACCATATCTCGGTGATCTACAACAGTGAAGGAACGTTTCGTCGAAAACAGAAATGGCCTTGATAGTCTTCCATTCTTCCACCAAATACTCCAAGCGACAATGGACATTTCCATTTTAGCTATGCCCCGCCCATCCCTAGCTAAGCTCCACCCACACCTCACCCGTGTTGGGATTGATCGATCTCTGAACACCCTGACCATCAATTTCCAAAAAAAATACACAGGTAAGCTGTTGAATAGAAGAGTACTGTGGACAATAAAACAGTGTTATCTGACATCTATGCAGCAATAGACACACCCTGCATCAACAGCGGAGGCCAAATATTTTCTACCATGCGCATGGTTAAAATATGGTTGAGAGCTGCAATGACTTCAATTATACTTAGTGATGTGGCAGTCTTGCATGCGCATTGATGTCAAATGACAAATAGTTTAATAGATCGTGTTATCACCTTATTAGCCAATGAAAATCGGTGTTTAAAGTGGCAATAAGACTTACTGCCACTTAAAACTAAGTCACTCGCTCACCTGGCATATGGATTTGTAATCAAGTCGAGACTGCATTATCAATCCAGTCAATTAAACACAATTATAAGTTAAGCTACCCGTAAACATGGAGTTGAATATCTTGAATATTTTGAAACTGATTTGACTGAAAGTTCTTTCTGCCAGAAACAGCAACAACTTTCAGGAAAATTAGCATCAAAATATTCAACAGAATCGTCCTCGCATATAGTTTTAATAATTTGCCGGATGTGGTAACTTATCTATAGTCTTCAGCGAAAGATTCAAAAGAATTGACTAGCGGTGAATGATTAATACTCAAAATTTGGAAACAAAACGTAATTAGCTCATTTATTGGCTGATGCTTTGCAAAGGTGAAGCCAGTCCTTGAGTTGTCCCTCGTTGTCATAATAAATGTTGCTTTGTTTTACTTCTTAACTCTTATATCTCTGTCTCTCCGGCGTCAAAATTTTCTTTTTTGAAATTATTTTGAAGGGCAAACCTTTTGGATTGGAAAATAATTTTGGTCAAAGATGACGCTGTGCGAGAAAGCCAAATCTTATCGCAAAAATTGTTTCCAAAACGTACACCAGTCTGGCTGATACTGGCTCACTGAACTATAGTTCATATGTTGATGCCAGAGTGGTAAGGGCTAACAAGCAAAGCAATCTAGTCAGATCGATCTGTATCATAGGTAACATGCACAGATAGATTCTGTCATCTGATCGCATAAGCGTACGCCAGTAAAGTTTTAGTAAAATGCATTTATTGTCAAATATATTGTTCATAAATTGCTGGCCCGAATGCCACCACCACCACCACCCACCCACCCACCCCACTAATTATCAATCCTGGCTACACCCCTGAATGTAAAAAAGCTGTTTCGGCTTACGGTTTGGGCACGCCCAGGTGCATAGACGCGTATTCGGTTTTCTGGAATATGGTGTTTGTCAGTGTTGGTTTAATCACCGCTCAATACAGTATAAGACATTCGCCAGCATTGTTTATTGAATCCAGACTTAATTTGCCAGAGATACCAGCTAGTGTTTCCTTATTATTGCCAACCTTGGCGTTCATTCCACACATTGCTACTACGATATCACCGCCGATTGTTATCTAGCAAATCTTGTAATGTTGAGTGAATGCTATTGACTGCTCATTCACGAGTACGCCTAGTTGGTACATATGTCTGTATCAAAGTGATGTTCACTGGGGAGCATTGTAATCTGATGAATCAAAAACGTTTTCAGGAGTTAATCGTAAGGAAATCTGAAATGTGGTACTGGATTTTTGCAACTTATTCAAAGAATCCCATAATATGTATTCTGCATATAGTCAATATGAAATGGAACATTATTTTTCTCGGTAGAGATGTCGCTAGAATGATAAATCAAGCGATTATGATGGATTGATTCTAAGACAAAAAGTGTCACTGCAGTACGCATTGTCATGTAGCACGTTCTAATCCAGGTATCTAGTTTTAGATATGCCCTGCCAATCTCTAGGTAAGGTTCACCCACGCTTCGCCCGTCTTGGGATCGATCGACCCCTGAACTCCCTGACTATCAAGATCGATCCCTGAACTCCCTGACTATCAATTCCCAGAAAACTTTACAGGTAAGCTGTTGAATATTTTGAAACCAATTTGACTTGGTGTTATTGTATGGCAGCAACAGCGCCCAGTCAAATTAGTTTCAAAATATTCAAAAGCATGTTTATTAAATAGTAATAAACATACAATTCATACAACAATGCTTAGTCCGTCCTCCATTAATCGTTCGTGACTAACTTATATACGTCATTGATTATGACGTCATCATACACGTCGCGCAGTTGATTATGACGTCATATGACTGATGGAGAAACTGGAAAGGTCCATTGACACTAGACAATAGGCATCACCTAATTATGAATGGATGCATGGGCGATAATGGATTAGCTGCTCTCGATGCAGTGCGAGTAGATGCCTCAGGCGTCAGGTATGCAATTGGCGTTGTTTTACGCCTAAGAGATACAGATCGATAAAGTTAACTCGACATCAAAAAACGATTGTCCATGGCGATCAATATACAGAACATTCTGGTGTACACCTCGTTGCAAACAAACGTATTTAGAGCGGTCCATTAGGCGCTACTAGCTATGCCTGCCCTTGTCTAGCGACGCGACGCCCATATTGAATCATTAAGTCTTTGAATCGATTTTAACATACCAAGCCCTGAGTGCCTAGCATATCAATGACACGGTAACTTTACAGGTAAGATGTTGAATAAACAGAAATTAATTTCTTTGCCCTTGTCATTTGCAAATTATTTAAATATTCTGTTGTGTATTTCAAAACTAATAACACCGAGCTCATGCGGCAACAACTCCCAATTAAATTACTTTCAGAATATTCAACAGAATGTTGATTATTGTACATTCACACAATACATACTAGCCCGGAAGCCCAGTAGCATTTAATTAGACATTTGAATGCAAAAGGTTTGATGGCAGAAACTTAACTATATGGACCAGTGCTGGAATAAAAATGACCATTCTTAAGTTTCAGAATTGGAGCCTAAGGTAAGGGGTGCCACTAGAACATCCCCTACCCCAAACATGTGTTAATCAAAATTGATGTACATGCTTAATTCTTTACGGAATTGAATGTGATCACGTAATTTGAAAGATTTTCTAACTTAAGAATGAAAAAGCTGGTGCAGTGTTAATTAAGAGCGGTGTTAATTACTGTTAATTAGCACTTTTAATTAGACATTTGAGTGCAAGTTTGAAATTAAGTTTACAATGTAGTCTAGGTTGTCAATAAACAGAATCCATTGCTTAAGAACACATCTTATGGTTCATACTTCATACTATGTTTAAGAACAGGTCATCAGTCACAGCGGAGTGGGTGGGGTGGGTAGGGGTGTGTGGAGGAGGGATATTTTGCGGTGGCGCCAGAAGATGTTTGAGGTGAGATGGGGAGTGGGGGGGGGGTGTCAAGAGAGCGGCAGTTCTATCTCATGGGCCAAGGTGATTAGAATGTCTGGGAAGGGGTGCCGCCATCCCAAAATGCGGGTGGTTCGGGGGGCCTCTCCGGGGAAACTTAGATGTTTTGAGAAGCCATTTCCCGTAATCTGAATGATAAACAACCGTATTTTGCTTCCTAAATAAAATAGCCATATGCTATACCCTTATGCAAATTTTAAGGGGTCTGCAAAGCATTCTTGGATGGGAAATTAGCCCTCGCCTCGTGCCCTCACTGCCCGCTCAAACCATTACCTCACCACAGAGGCGCCGCCACGAACAATGTCGATGCTAAATTCATACAATTATGTGTTTATCATTTTTCGCATCATTAATGGGCCCCGTCTAATCCTGATATAACCCATTTAATTACGATGTAAACTGAACAAGATCACACATTTTAGGGATTATAAAAACAAGCCGTCGCACGGACACATTTGGCTAAAATGATGATAGCAGAGTCTCGTAGCGATCTACTAAGTCAATTACTGGTTATTGGTCATGACATGTACCATGCAAGGCATGCAAATGGAAAATCTTATTCTTCTAACCGCAGTGAGGAAGGCTAATTACACTTTTAATAGAACTTGAATAAGGATTTTTGCACCCTGTTAACTTATACTTCATATTGACAGTGCATCGAACGCTGAATGAGTGTGCGTGCGTGCATGTGTGCGTGTGCGAAGGTACAGTTTAGAGAAGATGGTGAAGCGGGTCCCACCCCAACAGCAACAGCAAACATGGGTATCATGATCCTTTCTCCTACCATCACCGACACATATTTAAGTCATTTTCAACTGATTTTGGCTAAAGAAATGCAGTCTACGTACACTGAGGGCATGTAAACTTAAATAATTACCAGGATCGGTCACTCGTGCCATTGTCTCCTCCAACACCTACACATATATAGCTTCAGTTTCCACCATTTTTTTTGCCCTCTTCCGTTGGATTTCTCAGAAAAATCTATCGAACTGCAGCGTCACTTAGAAAATCTATGTTTTTCGTTTCGACCATGAAATATCTGTCACTTAACCCTTTGAACCCGAAAGGCCAAAACACCAAAATCCTTGACGATTTCAGAAATATTATGTTGAGTATTTTAAAACTAATTTGGCTGGAAGCGCTTCCTGTCAAATTAGTTTCAAAATACCCCATAGCTTATCTGTATACTCGTTTTAAAATTACGATTCTGGGAACTCAGGGTTTAAAGGGTTAAGCATCTGACGTCATAAGCAAAATTCGTCAATTGTCACAATAAATTGAGGTAGGTCTGCCACAAAATGAGAAATGGTCCAAAAGTAACTAGTCTGAATTGTTTGTCTTTGTTACAATTTTATAAACACACTTGATTATTTTGAAACTAGTTTGACTGGGAGCTGTTGGTATCATATGCAGCAACAGCTCCCAGTCAAATTAATTTCATAACATTCAATAGCTTACCTGTATAGTTATCTTGAAAATACTATGCTGGGAATTCAGTGTTAAATTAAAGTGCTAAGGTTCATTCAAACGCGTGTACAAATTCAGCAACGCTTATAGCTAGAAATGGATCTATTGAATCCAATCTTGCAACACAACGCTAAATTGTAACCGCATGGGTGTTTATAGCAGGTTTTCTGACTAAACATCTTGTGTCTTATATTGAAAGTGCCTATCTCTTATTACAAAATTCATACATGGTAATTGCTTAAACCACATAACAGAAAATAATTTTTTTCAGAGCTACTATGATCATCAAACATGGATTCATATGAGTATACTTCTTCTATCCATTCACTGATTATATCAGCGTCATACTAGACCCCATCAAAGTCTGAAATCAAGACCCATCCAGTTTCCGGATAAAATATTTGTTCCAGTAAGCCTGTAGATCATTGCAATCGCTGCATCTTGCATTTCGCCAGTGACAAACCAGATGCAGGTGTCATTTTATTATTTAAAGACAGCTTTCAGTGGACTGCTGTACGAAATGCTGCATCAAGTAGATCAACCAAGAATAATTTCAATACCTCTATTTAGCGTATAAAGATACCTTCTAGCACGTTCCATATTTTTCGATAAGAGCACACGTGCCATATTCAATGGAGTATTTTCATTGGCTGTTGGGTGCGCAACCCATTTAAAGTGACCAATTAAAACATCGATTGATGTGAGCGTGACGCGTAGGGAATATTACTATACGGTACTGTTTTACTACGATTTGTTTACTACGATTTGTCATTCATGAAACGTCATCGCAAAATGTCATCGTTTGACAGTTTATCAGTCGGCAGCGAAGTAACGATTGATGGCCGTGGCTCTGCGATAGACAGCGGCGGTATCGATTTCACGAAAATCAACAATGAGAAATCAGATAAAAGTTACATCAGCAACTATTGGCAAATATTTCAAAATTACAGTTTATATGATAAATAAAATCTCAAACTCGATCACTTTTCACATCACTATTATGAACCTTGTTGAAAATTATCAATTTTGCACTCGCTAAAGACCGTGAAAATTGATAATTTTCAACTCGGCCCATAATAGTGATATGAAACGTGACCTCGTTCCAGATTCTCTATATATTTCAAGGTTGTCAAATCATTACCAAATGCACCAGATCAATTTGGTGGATATCATGTTATAAATTATAAGTGCTATAAATACTTCACGGCAGTTGTTAAGGAAACCCCAGTTAATGTGCAGGCTATCATCGGAAACACGCCTGTACCATTGCAGTCATCAACCCTACCAATATGTCAGGTGAAACATCAGGCATATATTTGCCCAAAATAGTTGTTCTGTAACAAAGTCCGTTGCCATAAGCAAGGAATCTTTGAAAATCTGGGTGTCATGTGAAACAAAGGCTGCAGAAGAGGGGATTAGAAAGACTGCCAATGTATCGAAGGATGACCAAATCCTTGCTAAAATCTCTGAAATTGACTTAATTATGAAAGAAGTTGAATATCACCATTCGTATAAAAGTTGTTTTCTTTTGAAGGTTGAGAGAATGTTAGATTTAAAGCGTGGCTATAAGCAGAGAAAGACTTCTAACAGCTTTGAAACTGTATGCTCCTAGAAAGGTGTTATAACTGTGGGGAGACCTGAATTACTCACATTAGGCTGCACATAATATTTTAATTACTGTGAAGATTTTGGTGAGAATGGTTTCTGCACAGCTGATGGAAAGTCTACTACAGAAGTGACAGACTGAAGATACACTCTCCTCCGACCAAGAAAAGCTGAAATTGTAGTTTACTCATCAGCAATATCAGGGGAATCAGTACATTTAACACATGACTTCACGTATATTGTCACAGTGTAGTACTATATCCATCTTATCGTTAAGTACAAGGATACATTTTATTGTCATCTTAATATGCGCGTAATTTAATACCTCTAATTTGCATTGGACAATTATCTGAGAATAATTATAGTGATTCTGAGGACAATGACTCCGCGTAGGCCCTATGGACATCGACATACTGTAGCAAGATCCACGTGACGCACAACGACACTTGTTATTGTCATCTTATTATGTGTGTAATTCGATGTCTGTAATCTGATATCGGACTTATTTCATAATAATTATAATGATTCCCAGTAGACCGTAGTTTTATCAGACGTTTATCTGATAATAACGATAGTGATTCTGAAGATAGTGATTCCGCGTAGGCCAGTGAACATACATTAGCAATCTTCAATTGAAGTAGAGATGTGCTTTTTATTGTCATCTTGATATGCGTGCAATTTGTCACCACTACTAGCGAACTATTATACGTTTTCCAGCTCAAAGGTATAAATTAAAGTCTTAATTCATCAGTCATGTGCCATGTGTTTGTTTTTAAGCAATCAATTGTAGTTTTTAGTAACTCAGCCTACCCTCTAATATTAAGATTCTAATTAAAAATGCTAATTAATGGGCCATGCTATTTGTGACCTATGACCTGTTCTTAAGCTTAGGATGCACGATACAATTCTTTCTTAAGCAATGGATCGTGGGTTTCTTTTGTTACAATGGCTGCATTTTAAACTACTTAATTACAGACTTTTAGCCGAAGTCTAATTAAAATGCTAATTAATCGGCCATGTGGCTGGCGATTAATCTGTTCTTAAGCATAGTATGAACCATAAAATGTGTTCTTAAGCAATGGATTTGGTTCCTGGTTACAGTGGCTACCTTTTAAACTTAATTTCAGACTTATACCCCAAAGTCTAATTAAAATGCTAATTAAGCCGTCATGTGACCGGTGACCTTTGACCTGTTCTTAGTATGAACCATAAAGATTGTTCTTAAGCAATTGATTTTGTCTCTTGGCAACGTAGGCTTTACTATAAACTTAGTTTCGAACTTGTATTCAAGTCTAATTAAAATGATAAAGCGATCATGTGACTGGCGACCTTTGATCTCATTAATGGGTCATGAGACTGATGACCTTTGACGTGTTTTAAGCAGACTATGAACCATAAAATTTGTTCTTAAGCAATGGATTTTGTTTCTTGGCAACGTAGACTACTTTGTAAACTTAATTTCAAACTTGTATTCAAGTCTAATTAAAAGTGCTAATTAACAGTAATTAACACCATTCTTAATTAATGCTGCACCAACTATTTCATTCTTAAGGCACACAATTTTGCAAATTATGTGACCACATTGAATACTGAAAAAATTATACTTGTACATCAATTAAAACGTTTTTTGGGGGGATGTTCTAGTGCCACCCCACCCCACCCCACCCCCACTACCTTAAGCACCAATTCTGACACTTAAGAATGGCCATTTTTATCCCAGTACTGGTTCATCGCTAAATTTTTGCCATCAAACCTTTTGTACTCAAATGTCTAGTTAAATGCCACTAGCTCCGGGACTATATAAGGGACATTTCGGGTTTTAGCTAAGCCTTGCCTATCTCTAGCTATGTTCCACCCACTCTTCTCCGGTATTAGGATCCATCGATCCCTGCACTCTGAATCTCAATTTCCATAAATCTGTACAGGTAGGATGTTGAATATTTTGAAACTAATTTGACTGGGTGATGTTGCTGCTATAGGCAAATTAGTTTCAAAATATTCAACATAATGTTTATTAAATATTAGACATACAATCCAATCCAACCTGCGTACCCTTGATGCTGCATAACTATAACAGCTGGGAAGCTCCAAAGGCAACTCTAGACAAACTTGATTCATGCCACCGCTAACACTTACGCACCATCTCTGGACACCAAGGGCCAGACAATTTCCAAGATGCACTAGACAAGATGTGTGATACATTGCCGCTATCCGCAAACGTCGCCCAGCTTAAAATTCGACCTACTTGGAGCCAGTAAATACAAAGACATGAGGGGACGTCTGCTAAGCGTGCTACGAGTTGACCTCGAGAAAGCGGGGCCCGGTGCATTCAAATCAAGAATGGACACGAGGAAGCTACGGATTTCGGCTGAGGACAAGACACAGTGGTAAAAAACGAAGGACTGATTGCAGTTGTAGTATGTTTCTACTACTACAGCCGCAGAATACAGTAATCACACAGTAATCATACATACACGTCCTTCTACTCGTCACGTAGATGATTATAGCGTCATATGATGGATGGATAAACTGTAAAGGTCCATTCAGCCGGTTACTCTTGGGTCTATAACCCCTTACTTGATTCTGACGCCAGCTAACAAGCGAAGTATTTTGATGATGAAGTCAGATACTTGACTGAGAGATAGGATCCCTCCATTAAGGTCAAAAGATAGTGGTTCAATAAGAGCAGACAATCTGTTTTAAAGAACCGCCATCTTGTACCACCTTAAAACTTATGGCTATACAAGATCACGAAAATATAAATCGTTTCTTATGTCAATTTGCAGGCGAGAAGAAAACTAGTTTTGAAAATTTTTCACTGGAATGTCTAGATCGGTTATCGAGCCGGTCATTTAAAAAATAGTGTTCTCTTGCCCTGGACATGGACATTAACAAGACTATTGCAGAGGCCGTATCATAAGAATGTCGAGTTATCTGGGTCAATATATCAATTTTGCCCCTAAAGTTATTTCAAGGTCATGACCTAGAAAGTATGATATGCTATGGAAATAAATCTAGGGGTTACAAAGCTCAACAGTCTGTAATGTTTGGACGAGCAGGTCAACCCGGGTGAAAATTTGACCTCAATGACCTCAAAAGCATGTTAATGGTAAGTACCAAATTTGTTGATGACCGGATCAGAAGTCTCAAGTTAACAGGAAATCACCCAAAGTGGTGTAAATTAAATGGCTCAAATGGTTAGTATCAATGGATCAAGAATTACAGGGATATTGCCGATGTAGATTTTATGATATCAGGACACCAGATCTATGTGACATAGGAAGGATTTCGAATCAATGCTAAGGATTCCAGATTTAATGAAAGAAGTTGAGAAGATAGGAGTGATAGGGTAAGGATATGGCTGCAACTCAAATTAGATTACTGGGATTGAATAATGGCGAACTATGGTGATGATCTTTCCGGATTAAACTTAAAGCTCACATGTCTCTGCTTTTTAGCCAAAGTTGATCAATAGTATCAATATATCAGTGATCAAGTTATGATCAAAATTCAGATATGTGTGACTTGGTCAAAGTTGCGCGTTGCTCAGTCACCACCAAAGCTCCTCATCAACCGACCACAATAATATCGTTGATCTATCTAATGACGTAGAAATCGTAATGAGAAAAATTACGGCCGATCAATCCAGATATAAATCGATTCAAACGTTAGCAGTTACGGTTAAACGTTCCAATCTCTCTTTCAAAAGACAAGAGCTGTTTAAACTTCTTTACCAGAATCAGAAAATCCGCCTATCTGGGAATGATACTATTTGATGGTTAATCTGCATGCGGCAGAGCAAATTCTGTAAATGAAACCATGAAAACAAAAAACACTAATCATTCAATCATTACATAGATGATAGAAAACGGAGTAAATGAATTGATATTGATATAGTATGAATGGAGTAGTGAACTAACGCTATATTTATTATATTTTAAAGCGCCAGTGATGCGTTATAGGCATAGATATAGACTGAATAAATTAATACGTAAATAAGCGGAAAGGAAATTATTTTTGGAAATTTGATGATTGAAATTTTAATCAATCAGCCCTTAGTTTTCATTAAGGGTTAATTTATTAAAGAGATAATCACCAAATAGCATAGCACACTTATAATCAATTTCAATGCATATTTTAATTCAAGGATTATGCATTACAAGTTCAATTGGATTTTAATAGCGAGTTCACCGCTTGTCTGTAGAATAATAATAATGAGATTTATTGCGTGGGTAATTCAAAAGACTGACGAACCTCTCAACCAATCTAGAACTTACGTTATAAATTGGTTGATTGGTTACTCAGGCCTTGGAACTAGAAACTCACTAAGTGTACACGATGATTGCTGAATGATTGTTAGTTATTTGAAATTTGACAAATGACGTAATAACAACAAAATGAAACAAATATTCAATCAATTTAAATAGAAATATTTCAATAGTAAGTATGAAAATTTACTTATAGAATATTTTTAAATTTGGTTACATAAGTAAAAATCTGGACAGTCTCTGCACCACGCGAGTTGGTCGGGTGTGTGGTAAATAATTTTGAGAAATCACAGTTAAAAGTTAGATACCTTGAATATGCTGAATACAGAAGTCCGGTCGCGGAATGAAGGCGAACAGATGAAGACCCGATCTGTCGTGGCACCGGGAGTGAAAACGCACACGTGAAGAAACGGATGCCGAAACCGGAAGAATATTCTGTATTCCGAAATAGAAACGATAAGGTCGAAGGCATTAAGATGATTCGTATGATAACTCGGCTTAGTTACCGATACGGAAGATCGAGGCCGAAAGATGGCGGAGAACCGAAAAGATGACAGCAATCGCTAATAAAGCCTGAACATTTCAGAAAGATGAAAGCGTCATGAAGATGACGAGATTGATGACATCACAGGTAGAAAAGATAGAGTTCTACCTACCCAAACAAGATACCAGGTTCCGCTTGCTTTGGGAATTGGACTGAAGTTGATGAGATTTGTGACGTCACGGGTAGAGAATTTAGACTACTACACACCCAAGCAAGGCACCAGATTCCACTTGCTTTGGGATTTGGTTTGAAGACGATTGGATTGATGACGTCACGAGTAGATACAATTGACTGATGGCTGATGACGATGATTACTTTGAGACGATGACAAAGACGAGACGACACATGTACACTATTACGTTAACATTTTTACATAGCGAATTCGTGGACTTTTGAAAATAAGCGGCTCCTAGATGACGTGCGAACCGCTTAGAGATATGTTTCGAACTGATGAGTGGGAGTTGGCGATCTTCTCACCAAAACACTGCCACGTGATTGATGAACGAGCACATGGTTTGATGTATAAATGCACCGACGTCCATATAATAATTATACAAGAAAAATTAGTAATTATACAATTAAATTGACCAATATAATAAAATCTACAGGAACTATTTTCCAATCATAACGGCGCAAATCATGCGCAATGAATATGCCATGTTAATTTCATGTAATATTGATGCCTGGTCTACCGTACCAACATTGACTTAAAAAACACTAGATCTATCAATAGTTCACCGAGTTACATAGTGGGTTGGACTTAGGCCGCTAGGACAGATCGTACAATTCTATACTCTGTGGTAATCAGTTACAGCCAGGAGCCTAATTAGCATATGAATTGGGAACTATCCGATCAGATGTTTATTTCATGATCATAGGTATGGAATACATGGACAGTGGAGCGGGAATAAATGGTAATACTGGATTAACCCATCATATCCATGTTACCTAAATTACTTAAATCGTTAATAGTCTGACGTCACACATATACTGTACCATCACACATCATAGCCGGTTTTGGCCGGATTCGGCATGAACAGATGTAGGCATCTTCATCGGGCAATTGATGTGCTTTCATCTTATAAAACCTCAAATTTGTTCAAGAAAATCTCAATTTTCTCATAGAAATTGTCCATTTGCAGACCAAAAAAAGAGATTATTTGTACAAATTTACCACTAGAATGACTGGCTTTGTTATCCAGGCAGCCATTCTAGTAGTAAATTTTCACAAAAATTGTCATCTGTTAGACTGCAAATGGATATTTCCCAAGATCACTGCGGAGGCGGGTTTTGGTCAGCTTGAGCGTTAAAAGGATAATACATCACCTGACGTTCCTCATCCTTTAGTTCATAGTGTAGATATGGTGACACGGATCGACCAGGCGGGTACTGGCCGTCCCAGCCAAGCTGGGTACGGGCCGCCCGTCCTGGCGCCGTTCCCATAAGCACACGCCCCTGGGTAGAGCAATAAGCGTGTATAAGCCTATACGAGAGGCATTTCGTCCTGAAAACGACAGCATGCGCGCGCTCGGACGCGTCATCGACGGCACGTGTGTCAAGAATGGAGGCGCGTGTGTACCTCTAGTGTACCGAGTTGGTACTTGTAAATATCATTATTCTATGTATTTTCGTCGTTCATGGTAGCAATCAGGACCAGAATTTGACGAGCTTTTCAAAACCTCAAACCATTTTAAAATCGGTTCAGAAATGGCCGATTTATCGTCGATTCTCCCCGCTGAATTATGCTCAAAATATTTCTATAACGTCGTAATCGCGTGTGTATATATATATATATATATGGCTAGATAGATAGTGATTTGTGTACACGTGACTTACTACGTCACTCTACACATCTATACATATAGTAATCCATAGATAATGGTGTACACGTCACAGTATTCTAGCACGCTGATTGGTTGGTACAGCGATCGCTGGTTGGTTCAGACAGCCAGCTCTGACGTCCCAGCGAGTATAAAAGGGGGTGAAATTCGAAGATCAGGAGCATCGTTGGCGTGGAGGCCGAAAGTCGCGGACTGGCCATAAGAGTGGGAGCTTGACGAGTGAATCGGAACACCGACAGATAGATACAGCACTTCATCTCGGTTCCGCACGGCTTTCAGTTCAGCTCACTCCGGAAATAGTTCTAACCTGCACTAATCAATTTTGGATGCTCCCGGACGGCCATCCAGGAGCAATAATAAACTAAAATCATGGTACCCATTTTCGAAGACCAATAATCCGAACGTTCTGCGGGTCTTCGGACCCGCTATGTAGATTTCTACACAATTTAGAGCAGCGGTATTTCTTGGTGGATGACTCGCCGGATCTGCCGACCATGCGAAAGTGGAGATCAAACCACCGCACTGCATGTCGTGCGGCCACCTTTGTAACTTTTTGACCACAGCTACATAGACTTTGCCTGGTGCGCCGCAGGAGCTATGTGACGTACCCTGCACCGTATGCTTCAATATGTACATGCATAGTAATATTATATATAGTAACCCTATCTGTTAATGGGTTATGTTTAACTTTCATGCTTCCGTCGCCAGACGGAGAATTTTCTTCACACCGTTTAATTCTTGATTTAGTTATAGAGATGATCTAGTAGACATTACTCATTGCTTTGTGTTACCGTCCTGAGTTTTTACCCTATCATCCTGGAATCAGCATGCGGAGACCGATCTATGGAAACCAGCTGCGGGGATCTGCATGCGGACACCTTCCATCCTCAGAGAACGTGTCGACTCGCGCTACATGTATGTGGCGTCTCAATTTCAGTAACATAGTAGCCTGTACCGTCCAAGTAACTACTAGGTACTCGAGTAACTATAAATATTATGTCTTATCGTCATAAATTTACGTCCGTATACGGTACTGATGACTAACAGGCACCGCACCGATCTTGGGACCGCAATTTATTATTTCTTTAAACTGTCTGTATTATCCTTGTTTACTGTAGGTGCTTAACTAACCGCACGGTATTAGGTTATTGACCTATATATATTTACTACCCCATCTAATCAAACCGTAAAAACTGTGATATTGTTCGATTTGCAATGGTTGGTTATGTATATGGCAGATAGCCATCCCGTTCATACGTTTTGTTTATTTATGTAAAACTTTGGACCTCAGTACGCTAGGAGATACTATATAGCAACAATATACGCATCATTTGTTCCCGCCACCAACAATTTTACACCGAGGTCGCTGACCGTGCTCTACATATTTGAGCCTGGCATGCTATCGACTAACCATGACTATTCAGCTCGATAGGATAGGTTAAAGTGGTCAGGGACAGTTTCTTCGTTAAGAGATATAGTGTAAGCCTCTTTTCCGGGTGTGTGGTAATATAGCCCTGCACACCGGCAAGGTTGTGTAAAATTGGCCAAATACCTATAGGGCCTCATATTTATCAAGTAATTGTCTCTTTCCACGATCCACTCAGCCGTAAGGCTTCTTAATTGTTTGGATATCCCACCCGCAGGTTGTACTGATCTGACTCTGGGGAACTATCGGAGGTTTTCGAGCAGTGATGGCCAAAGTGCGGGTTTACATACATCTCCGACTGTATCTTCTGATATTTGCCAAGGAAAGAAAGCACTGCGAAAACATGCAGTAATTATTGTTATTATAGTAGGATATATTATTTCCGGCCCGCAGTGCATATTGGGCATATTGGAACATAAACCTAACGTCAGGTCAACAGTTAAGTCCATAGGATTGGTGACGGACGAGACGCGCATCTCCACCCAACTCTTTGAGGTGTCTGGGCAAGATCTTGGAATCTGCCACACCCGTACGGGAAGGACACTCGCGGTGGATATTCGTCTCTCTGCCCCCACCGTAACGATATGTCAGTCATTAAATTTGGTTGTGTAAAATGTAGCCATCGTCCAGTGATGTTTTATGCAGTTATGAAGCAAGGCATCTGGCGTCTCACCCAGTTCAGATGTGTTGTGAAGTAATATGTACGCCTCTGTCCATGGAGGTAGATGCTTTCTAAGGCAACCTACGGGAAGCGGGGTGTCTGCGCCCGTTGGATAGCCATGTCTAATGATACTTACGGCCTAAACTAGTTCTCTTTTCTAAAACCTAAATGGTAGGTTAGGAAGGCCCGCATAAATAAAAGCGGCACCTAACAATGCAGTATCTTGGAATGACATAAGGGGGGGACTTGTGAATCCTCCGGGAGTCGCTCACCCCGTCTTCACATAAACCAGTATGCATCACGTTAATTATATTTTCACTAGGATGGTCTTTTTCCCTTGCATGTTTGTTGAACAAAAGATTGGCCCTTTTTGCCAGCTCTTGTCCTCCGCTTTGGTGTCGAAGGCATTTTCCTGTGACGGAGGCCCGCAGGAGGCACTTGCCTCTCGCATAAGCGAGATATCCTGTGATGGAGGCCCGCGCGAGGCTATTACCTCTCGCACCAACAAGTAGCATCTAGGTGACCAGGACCCGTGCGAGGCATATCCCTCTCGTAACATCAGGAGTCTTTTCCATTTGTATCATGAAGGTATAATAGCTTATATGAAGTTAATCAGTGCCCTCGTTGTGTGAATGCCTCCCTTGCGGGGATACCTCTGCGGATTTACCAAGCTGTGTGGTACCTCCGGCGATCCCACGTGCAAAGTACATTAGCTAGCTCTACTTTAAGTATTATAGTGTATGCTCACGATCTACCCTTGTTTGCCAAACCGTTATTTCTCTTTTTATATATATTATCATTTTCCATAGTTTAAATTAACATGGAAAGACATACCGGTGACACAAATAGTTGGGATGACACCGTTCAGTTTAATCTTAGCGGTAATGGTCGCACGTACCACCGGAATGATTGAGTTCCACCGGCCTTAGGAGCCGGTCTATGTATTTCGCAGAACGACGTCCCATGGGATCCGGAACCCCGAGAGTCGGAGCTAACCAGACCCCTCGTTCGTCGTGCACGTGTGGTGCGACGGGCCGGTACTTCGTACCGGAACGACCCGACGAGAGCCCGTGAGCTACAATATCATATATACTGCCAGTATATACGATATCTATGGTTCCTAGCTAAGGTTGCCGTTTCAGACGGGTTTGACTGCAGTACAGTTAGACAAATACCGTGGCAGAATTATAGCACAAGATTATGCCGAGTGCGTCTCAATAATTTTCATGACCTTGGCTTTCGTAACCGTCTGACTGTTGAGATTTTACAGACGGCATATTCAAGGGCTTATATCTCTTGACCTACTAAATATTTTGAAAAGAAATTGACTGAATGTTGTCGGTTGCTAAGCCACCAACACATTTCAGTCAAATTTTTTTTAAATATTCAGCAATTCTGCTCATTGAAATTATTATCCTGTCACATGCAGCAGCGAGACAGTTAAGATGAAAATCTAATACAGATCCTCTGGTAAGTCTATATCCATATAGGCTGCTATAGCACAGCTTATAAATAAGTGAACAGGGTTCCCAAAACAGAAACATGTGGTTATAGTTAGCATAATTTTGAATTTTGAACACTAGGTAATAAATAAGCTGTTGAATATTTTGAACATAACTGAATTAGAAGACGTTGCTGCCTAAGGCAGCAATGTCTATCAATCCAATGGACCTTTCCATGTTTAGCTATGCCCCGCCCATCACTAGCTAAGCTCCACCCACACCTCGCCGTGTGGGATTGATCGATCCCCAAATGCCCTAGCTATCAAATTCCTGAAAGCTATACAGGGAAGCTGT
This sequence comes from Chaetoderma sp. LZ-2023a, assembly GCA_034401795.1. Lineage (NCBI taxonomy): Eukaryota > Metazoa > Mollusca > Caudofoveata > Chaetodermatida > Chaetodermatidae > Chaetoderma > Chaetoderma sp. LZ-2023a. The sequence continues at coordinate 166,446,115 of CM067370.1, read as the reverse complement.
TGAATATTTTGTGACTAATTTGACTGGGTGCTGTTGCTGCCTATGGCAGCAACAGCACCCAGTCAAATTAGTTTCAAAATATTCAACAGAATATTCATTAAATAGTAAAAGCAAACAATTTGTACAACAACGCATAGACCGTCTTCAAATATGCGTTCGTGACGTACTTATCGACGTCATTCATGGCGTCATTCATTATGATGTCATTGTACACATCACACAGTTCATTATGACGTCATATGATGGGTGGGTACTCTGGAAAGGTGAATTATGTTCAAAATATTCAACAGTACGTTTTATGTTATTTTGGAAAAATGTTTCGACCATCAGTTGGTTGTTAAAGGCGCATGTTCACACCAAAATCCTTGAAAATAAAATTGTTAAAATTGTTTACCTTTGAGGCTTAAAGGAAACGAACTAAATCTTAGCGTATGACGAATTCATTCTGTATAAATTAATAATTTGTTAGGCTGTGAAATTGAATTAGAGAAACGAGTCCCTAACTCAAATTCACGGGTAAAAATATTATATTAATTTTTACTGACTAAAATCATCATATGTTAGGATTTAGTTCGTTTCATTACATCTAGGCACATAGTTCAAGCCTCTAAAAGTAAACACGTTTAACAATTTTGTTTTTAGCCATTCAGCTGTGAATATGGACTTTGTGTTATTTCTGAGCTGTACTTCGTTATAAAATATAAAGCCAGGAGAGGTGGTACTTGCATAATTCTGTTAAGCGTTCTAAGAGGTGACTTCAAGAAAGCAGGACTCGGTACACTCAAATCAAGAATGGCCCTGAGGAAGCTACAGATTTTGGCTGAGGACAAGACATTGTGGTCAAAACCAAAGAAGGACTGATTGTAGCTGTATGATGTTTCTACTACCACAGCCGCAGAATACAGTAATCATACGTATACTACTCTATCTCAGATTGTCCTTGCTGTATAGTCAGTCAACTGACAAAAATGCGATAGCAACATGACGTCTGGTTCTCTGAATGACAGCGTTCGCGCGTGAAAATGGCAAAGAATGGCAAATATGGCATCTCTAGACAGAAGAGTTATTTTTAGATTTTCTATCTATATTTTCTTATAATCCTCTTCGAAGAACGGCCAACGCCGTTACTACGGCATGGCTCAGTTGCATTATAATAGTTAGATTCAGCATCATTTAGCCCTGTTTAAGGACAATACCGCACCTGCGAGTTTGATCCTAATGGGCGGCTAAATCGATGCTTTCGCCACAGTATTGGCATTGTATTGCCAACATTCTTGCTATGCGTCTTCAACGGGACGTGGAGATTCATTCGAACTAGCCCCTGATTAGGCGCGCGAGGCTGTCAAACAAAATTAATGAACTGTTGTTACAATAGAATCATGGTTAATTATTGGATCTTTGAAAGTGCATAAAGTCCACGAATTCAGAATTTGCTTATTAAGGTCATTAAATGTGCTTGGTTTCAGCAAATGGACTTGAAAATGCTTAAATTTATCAAAAATCTGTAAACACAAGTATTTTGGCGAAGCTACAGTTGTCGGTAATGGTCTTCGATAATAAAAGTTTATCAGAAAATAAAAGATTTTACTTGATGACTGCCCATTTTCAGGTCAGAAGAAGGCGGGATTTTATCCGATACTGTAATTACTGGCTCCGCAACCACACCAGCGACTTCAGTGTTAAAATTATAACGTATCAAACAATGTCATAATCAACTACGTGGCGGTAAGGACAACGTCATAAACAATGACGTCATCAATGACGTAGATAAGTACGTCACGAACACTGAATTGAAGACGGACTAAGCGTTGTTGTACGATTTGTATGTCCACTATTTAATAAACATTCTGTTGAATATTTTGAAACTAATTTGACTGGGTGCTGTTGCTGTCATAGGCATAGCCAGCAACAGCACCTTGTCAAATTAGTTTCAAAATACGCAACCGCTTATCTGTATCGATCCCAACACAGCCGAAGCGTGCGTGAAGCTTAGCCAGAGATGGGCGGGGCATGGCTAAAACTGGAAAAGTCCATGGTCTTCTCTTGGACTACAAACGGACATCATCCAAAAACAACCACGCCGACCAGTTTGAGCGGCTTGATCATCAAATGGTTAAGAGTTTAAGCATATCAATTTCGAAAGAATGACACTAGGTCAAATGCCAAGACTGTGATAATATTGATCAGACTCACTATAAGTATTTGCTCTCTACATGGCCTCAGAAGATTGGTAGGCTATATATTGAACAAGCAATCTTGCAAACAGAAACATGTTAGTATAAAGCGGCCCATACACGATCAATATAATTGACAACAATATTATTGAAAATAAACTGTGTTGGCAACCAACGGCGCAATAATATTGTTCAATTATTTTGATTGCCGACAACGAGCGCTAAGGTTGGTGCCTCGCAAAAGGGATGTCAGAAGAAAAAGAGGAATATTTACCCTGACTTCAGGGGTGAGCCCACAGTGGCTGGAATTACAGATACAGTACAGATAGCTGTGGCGTCATGTTGCCGTCACGTCGCCCTAGTGTGCGTCGTGATTTAAGAGCGCCGCGCACAAAGGCGACTACGGCGCGATGACGTTATGACCTCAAATCTCAAGCAATCCGCTTAAGTTTCATCGGCTCCGCGTTGCGTTGTTATATCTCGCTCACCGAAACGACATAAAACAAATCACATGTGTGATGTGTAAGCGGAAGCGTAAAGTGTTTTTAAAGAACACGTTTGTATCAGGCGCCTCATCTCACGTGATTGCCGTGTTCATGTTTCCAATGCGTTAGGGTGCGTATGGGTGGGTGATGGTGTGGGTGCGTGAATGTGTGTCTGCGTGTGCACGTGCGTGGGTGAGTGCGTGTGTATGAGTGTGCGTTAATTCGTACATGGGTCGGTGGGTGAGGTGTCAGTGGGTTGTGTGCGGTTGTGGGAGTGAGGCGTTAGCTGGCTGGTACGTTGGTAAGAAGGTGGATGGGTGGGTGCGTGAGCGTGTGAATATGTGTGTGCGAGGGTGAGGGTACTATTAGTGTGTTGGTAGTATGTTAAGAATGGGGATGAGTGGATGAGGGTGTGGGTGCGGGTGTCGGTGTGCAGGTTGTGCTGGAATGACAGAAGGGACGGAGGGAGCAACTCAAGGTGAACTGTGAACGCGTGAGTGACTGAATGAATGCTTAATTCGTGAAAGAGGGATGGATGGTGCTGGGGTGTGGCGCGTGTTGGTACATGTTTGGCTGTCAGTGTGTTCAGGCAACGATCTATTTCTGCTTACTGAATTCATATAATCAACGTGCGAAACATCATAAAGACTTGGGTGAACCTTCCGTTCCGGAAAAGGAAAATTATCTTTTTCCGATGTCCATACGTTCTTGGATGTCATTTTGATAGACAAGATGGATAAGTGTGTAAAGTCACATGCGGTTAATGGGAATTATCATTGGCCAATTGGAATTTCATGGCAAACGACGTCCGAGTGACAGAAAAAAATAATTAGTATGTTCATTAACGTACGATAACTGGCGATTGACAAGCGATACAATAAAATTGTGGTTTTCATGTCCCGCGTCGGTGTTGGTTTTGGAAGCACGTCAAGGCGACACCACGCCGATGCGACGAGATCCCGTTGGTTTCACGTCGCGTCGGGTTGGTTTTGGAAGCACGTCAAGGCGACACCACGCTGATGCGACGAGATCCCGTTGGTTTCACGTCGCGTCGGGATGGTTTTAGAAGCACGTCAAGGCGACACCACGCCGATGCGACGAGATCCCGTTGGTTTCACGTCGCGTCGGGTTGGTTTTGGAAGCACGTCAAGGCGACACCACGCCGACGCGACGAGATCCCGTTGGTTTCACGTCGCGTCTGGTTGGTGCGCGGTGCCCTTTAGGCAGCAACGCATTTCAATCAAATTAAGTAAAAAACATTCAACAGCGCGTTTTATTTTGTTATTGGAACCATTTAAAGTTCTTTTGCACTGTACTGTGCATATGATATTGTACAATGGCAATGGTGTCACTAGGTCAAAGGTCAAGTCTCAGAAGCAACTCACTATGTACTAAGAGGCAGACACAATCTTAGACAATACCCGGCGATGTCTTAATCTCGAGTCTCTCTGTTTCGCGACTGCAAAGCGGACCCCCCCCCCCCCCGCTCCAAATAGAGGAGACGTCACTAAATAAATTCACCATAGAGATAGGTCTATTTGTGTCCAAAAATTCGATATATATATATGCTGAATTTATTTAGTGAAGTCTCCTCTATTTAGAGCGGGGGTTCCGCTTTGCACTCCTTGTCAAATACCCGCGTCATTGATATATTTTTCAATCGCTGTGACGTCTAGTGTCTATTTTGGAAACAATGTTGCTGAAAGCTGTTGAGTATAATTTGAGCCGGTGAGCGCAAAATTGGTACGCGTCTTCGGGACACCACGCACGCTGACCCACCATGTTTAAAGTAGATCGCTCCAGTAGAACCTGAGTTTCTGAAAACTGCGCCAAAAGTATCAATTCAGAAAATACGCTTGCTGTAAGATGTTGCTAATTTGTTTTGTTTTAGCTCTGGACCCCGCATAGCAGTATATTAAATAGTTTCAAATCACAGAATCATGCATTATGTAGCATGGCATCATGATCAATGACGTCATGAATGGCGTACCTAAGTTCTTCACCACCGCTTAATTGAAGACGGACTAAGAGTTGATGTACGAATTGTATGTCTTTACCTTTTAATAAACTTTCTGTTGGATATTTTGAAACAAATTTGACTGGGAGAATTTCAAGACAAATTAGTTTGAAAATATTCAACAGGTTACCTGTATATTTTTTTTGGGGGAAACTGATAGTCAGGACAGTCAAATTAGTTTCAAATATTCATCAGAATGTTCATTAAATAGTAATTTCATCAAAAGCATTCAATTCGCACACTTCCCGGACTATTCCAACATCATGGCGAAGTATTTCGTCAATTATGATTGTGACCTCGACCTACGCGTCACGTAATTGATTACACTGCCATCTACTTGATTGGAATCGTCCATTAGCCGCATAATTACGAAATTGCATAAACACATGCACCGTGTGTCTCAGAAAATAATCTCGTTAGTGATATATTTATGAGATTAAAACATATCAAAGGCTATGAAATGTCAGTACATTAAATAGTTTCAAATCACAGAATCTAAATCCCAAGACGGTCGTGTAGGCTATTTGATATTCTAAAATAAGCAGCTATATAATTTGCTAATAGCAGTGGCAATAATATAGAATTAAATTGTTAACACGAGGCGTATTATAACTGTCTCGCTGCTTTAAGCCACCGGACAGTATAGTTTCAATGAGCAAAGACTCTTAACTTGCTTAATATTTTGCAAACAAGTTGACTGAAAGTTGTTGGTGGCTTAGCCACCAACAACTTTCAATCAAATTGTTTTCAAAATATTCCGCATATCCATAATTAAACCCCATGTAAAATGTAATCTGGATAAATTCAACAGGCGGACAGCTAACACGTAAACTAATTTTCGTAGTTGGCCTTCGGGTTTCCAGGGTTGATGTTTCAATTAAGATTCCAGCATCTGAATTTCAACTCAACAATAAGGGAAAGTTGTTGAAGAGATTAAACCTATCTTTGACTGGGTATTCAAAGAATGCTCCTTGCTTCTTGAATAATTTGCCATATATGTTACCTAAGCTGCAATGGATAAATGGATAAATTGCATTGCACATAACCCGCGTGATGGACGACTTGTGGAAGTATCGATCAAGTCACATCAAAGAAAAACGTATCCATGCAATGCCATCACGTGTGCAGAAGAACACCGTAATGACCTACACATTAACGTCGGCTGGTACTACAAATGGCTGCAAGCAAACTAGTAAAATGGAAAAATGAGAATATTTTTACGAATGAATCCAAAACAGAGTTCACCCACATATAGCTATCGACAGCGCATGACACTAGAGAAAATGAAGATCCACTTCGTGGTGGCGGCGAACCATGGAGGAAAAGTTAAATCCTAGCCACTATGCTCTGCAGTACTGCTAACGGTGCTGGAAGCTATGGATTCTTAGATCAAAGATGCCCTTGACAAACAGATGACGTTTGTACCAAGCAATGCGCGTATCATTGGAGCGATACTGTCCGGTACACCTCTAACAGCGGAGGAGCTGTAAAAAGCAGCTCTAGACAAACTTGATACATGCTACCGCAAACAAATACGGTCACTAGACGCTGATGGCCAGACAGCATAGTTTTAAACGATACACTCTACATCGCCGCTCTCCATAAATGTCGCCCAACAAAGATGGCCCATGTTTATAGCCACGTGGTAAGGATGCCAGAAGACACACCCGCGCAGAGAAGAGAGCCTTTCGAATTCACCCTACTGGGAACCAGCAAATACAAAGCCAGGAGAGGACAGCATTGCATAAACCGGCTCAGCGTGTTGCAAGGTGACATCACAAAAACGACTCGATCGGTACACTGACATCAAAATAGACCAAAGGAAGCTAACTATTTTGACTGAGGACAGGACGCTGTGGTCAAAAGTGAACAAGGGCGGACTGCAGCTGTATGTAGTGTTTCTATTACTACAGCATCGGAATACAGTAATCACACATTGCTAATAACTAGAACACAGTTACTGAAGTAACATTAATCCGTATGCTCTGTAGTAAAATGAAGCCTGGTAATGCTACTACCATCTATCGGTGTTTGAAGAGCACGGCTTATAAAAACCACATCAAATAGGCTTAAAATGCACTTTTCTTGATTTTGAAAAACTAAAATGAAGTTATCTCTACAACGAGTGGGCCGATTTTCATTCCGTAAACTGCTCCCTGATGATATTGCGCTATTCGTAAACTATATGGAAGAAACTGATCTCTCAGTAAAATAGGCCTCTATTGCGTCATAATTAATTATGTCACATATAGGTTGACGTTACAATCATAATTAGCAGACATACTCAATCACGAAGCTGGAGATGTCTGTCCAGTCTACAAATTGTATGTCATTGGTGGATGCACTAATTAATAAAGATTCAAACTATTCAACAACTTGCTTGTATCGTTAGCTTGATATTGGGATTCTGGGAATTTAGGCTTAGATCGCCCCCAACTGTACTTATTAATGCAATGGCTATCGAACCGCCAGATATTGCATCGCTCACGCCAACCATAGAAATATGATTCATAGCAATGCACCTTTCCAGTTTATCCGTCAATCATATGTATGGCATCATAATCAGCGACGTGTAGGAGGCGTCATAATCAATTGCCTCATGAATGACGTAGATAGGTTCGTCGCGAACGCTTAATTGATGACGGATTAAGCGTTGTTGTACGAATTGTA